>JAUOZQ010000135.1:0-237455 GCA_030710315.1 Anomotaenia brevis | reverse complement strand
AGTGGTCTTGCGATCCCATCTTACTATTCCATTTGATAGAACCCATTGGTTCAAACATATTCGACCCCCTGTCTGACCTGTGCTGTGCCCGAGGACAACGGTTTTCCTTCTCCTGTTTCAAAGGTCGCAGTCATTACTTTTGATACAGAACCTTTTGGCAGTACACCAAACGTTCGGCTGGCAGTTTCTGTTACACTAGCGCCTGCAATACAAGCCATAACAATTTGTTCTATTTGAAAATCCGATTTATCTACCATTTTTATAAGATTAGAAACCTTTTTAAATATCTAGAAATCCCGTCACTTAAAACAAATATGTGAAATAACAAAAAATTATGCAAATAACATTAAACTAAGTCAAGATCTGGCTGCTTTAACATGTTATAAGAGTATGATGTCAAAATATTAGGTGTTTATATTATCAATATTTTGTCAAACCACTTTAGGTTGAGAATTTCCGTTGAACGAGTTGAGAAAGTACTTGTATCGAAGACTTGGCCAGCTGCAACCGGTTTTCGTTGTCACATATAAGCACAAATCACCAGTGACAGCACAAACCACACACACCCATCTAAACTACTTATGTAAACAGCACACGGTGGACACACCTCCTAAAATTTTCCCGTGTTTGCAACGTCCGCCCAAAAATTGGCATTCATCCTCTGGCCGATTACGAGTGCTTCGTTTCGAATGTGGTTTAAACGAATTTAAAGTAGCAAATCGATTAGGAAATGCACAAATGGGGAGTTTTGGTCAGTCACTTGGAGGACCCTGAGAGCCATTTCAGGAGGTGTCACCTCCTGAAATGGCTCTCAGGGTCCTCCTTGTGACTGACCTAACTCGCCATTTGTGCATTTCCTAATCGATTTGCTACTTTAAATTCGTTTAAACCACATTCGAAACGAAGCACTCGTAATCGGCCAGAGGATGAATGCCAATTTTTGGGCGGACGTTGCAAACACGGGAAAATTTTAGGAGGTGTGTCCACCGTGTGCTGTTTACATAAGTAGTTTAGATGGGTGTGTGTGGGTTGTGCTGTCACTGGTGATTTGTGCTTATATGTGACAGCGAAAACCGGTTGCAGCTGGCCAAGTCTTCGATACAAGTACTTTCTCAACTCGCATCAACGGAAATTCTCAACCTAAAGTTTTTGACAAAATAATAATGATGGAAACACCTAATATTTTGACATCATACTCTTATAACATGTTAAAGCAGCCAGATCTTGACTTAGTTTAATGTTATTTGCATAATTTTTTTGTTATTTCACATATTTGTTTTAATTGACGGGATTTATAGATATTTAAAAAGGTTTCTAATCTTATAAAAATGGTAGATAAATCGGATTTTCAAATAGAACAAGTTGTTATTGCTTGTATTGCAGGCGCTAGTGTAACAGAAACTGCCAGCCGAATGTTTGGTGTACTGCCAAAAGGTTCTGTATCAAAAGTAATGACTGCGACCTTTGAAACGGAGAAGGAAAACCGTTGTCCTCAGCAAAGCACAGGTCAGACAGGGGGTTGAGTATGTTTGGGCCGTTGGATTCTATCAAATGGAATAGTAAGAGGAGATCGCAAGACCACTGCTCCTCAACCAAAGCCGTTCCCCGTCGGTAGCTGAACTCCACCACGAAAGAGCTGTTATAAGATGGCCTCTGATCTCAAAGACGATCAATGTCTAATCGCGTTTAGAGTGGTGCAGTGGAAACTTTTAGCTAGCAACCGGGCCAATGATCTTCCATCATGGAGGGAGACTTGACAGCCGAGACAATTTAGACATTTAGGATGACCAAATTCATCCTATGGTTCTCCTGCAACTGTGATTTCCGGAAGCGAATTTTTAAAGAATGACGCCACGGGGAACGTACATTCTAGTAAAGTTGAGCATCTCATCTGGCCAAAACCACCACCACCACCAAGACAATTCCCAGACCACCTCAGTCTCCTAATTGAGGCGCATTTCAGGTCGATTTCATTGACTCAAGTTAGAATTCGCTTGCCACCTCCTCCGTCATCGTCTCCATAAGACCTGGGTGAGGGTGCTCTCCATGGTTTCCCCTTCTGCAAGTTCAATGAATTCGCTGCTGCTAAATTAACCCACCACCGTTTTGCTCCATCCTCAAAGGAAGAAGTCTTTTAGGTGTCGCGAAATGACGAACAACCACTATCCACCAAGAAACGTTATTTTTAGAGTTGCCTCATGAAACGCCTGTCACGCAAGGATATGTGTTTTCATATTTTAGATTAATAAATAAATAAATAACTGTTACAAATTGCTAAAAATAAATTAAGAAGGTCTTAAAGGACATTTTTTGGAATGCTTAATACGGGGATTTACACTAACGCAACCCACTATCCCATTTAGACTGTCTTCAAACCACCAAATTACACACCCAACGACATCTAGACTAGATCGGCCGCCTCCAGTCTCATCAACTACCAAACGCATGCTGATCCTCGATGCCAACATTCAACCACATCTCAATCGGATCGTCGGCAACAAGCCTCTCCCCAATGGCCCACTCACTGATCCTCGATGCCCACACCCCATTGGATCAATGGACACCAGCTCAATGAAGTAACTCACAAACACACTGACTTTTCCTTTTTCTTTTTCGTTTTCTGTGTATTCTCCCGCTTTCTTGGCCCAGCCGCCACCACCCCGCGAACTGCTCCTGTCTACTCTACACACGTTGCGGTCGCTCCACAAACTCCCCTTCTCAACTGGCTGTTTATGGAGCCACGTCGGGATTTTGCAGACAAGTTTCCGTAAGTTCTGGCATTGACACCTTTCTTTCCACTGCCTCACTGAGTGCTTCTCATCCTGAACCACCATGAGAAACTCATGAAGGTTTCGAGATTCAGTAGAGTTCATTTGAGGTCACCACACCACCAGCTGTACTTTCTAAGTGACTAACTTAAAACGGTGCGCCTATGAGTCATTGCAGCGTCTCTGTGTTATCCCAGATGACGGGGGCTCTGCTCGACCAACTCTTAATCGGTAATTGGAATGAATATCGTAGTCGGATTTGAGAGAGGTTAAAGACGAATATTAGGGCGTTGTGGTGTTTAAATTTTGGAAGATCCGGTCAAATGCGTTGAAAACACAGTGTGGATGTAAAAGGGGCTTCTTCCCTTGCATCGACCACTTTCAAATTTGGATTGTTGAAAGACAATCAATTAGAGATCACTTTTACCACCAAGTAAAGTTGCTAACGCATGAATTCCCTCCGGTGTCGAGTGCCATTATTTCCTTCGATTTTATCGATCAGGGATATTAACCAATCAAGGAACTGTTAGATCTAGAAGAGGTTATCTTAACCACTTTTGATAAAACGGAAGCCAAATATAAATTCCTTTTCTGTTCACAGTTCCACGTGTTCAGTTTGACAAGAATTTGTAGTTAAAAATGCGAGATATCCTGAAAAAAAGTTTTTAAATTACATTCCATTGAACTACGTCATAAATCATTGAGATATTTTAAAACTCCTCTCGATATAATCGAAGGACCGTCGGAGATTATTTGTAGGAGTGAAAATAGTTAGCATTCCTTCTGGTACATTGATAGAGGATAAATTACATTGTCTTTCGAAAATAAAAAATATGCTTATAAAACAGTAGAGGCAAAATGATTTGTGTTTTAATATGAATGCGCTTCAGCACCTTAGTTGAATTCAATAAAATCGGTAAGAAATGGACCTCTTTCAATCACTTAAAAGTAGTAAATTAAATCTTAAATTTATTAGATTAACTTTACTTCAAGTAGATACTTATTTTTTTATTTAATAACATATATAGATTGGAGAAAAATGGGTATATTTATTGAAATTCTGGGCAAAAATTACACAGGATTAAGGGCAATTTTTGTTTGTTTAATCTTCAGTGCATTTTGTTCTAATAAACGTTAACAAGTACTGATTTGTGTTTAATGAGGGATTGCAAATGCGGAGATTGAAAAATGTAGGGATGTCACTCTGTGAGTCAATGTAGCGTCTCTATCGTTTGACACCTTCCTTTAACGATAATTGGCAGAGATTGACGTTTAAAAATCAAGTGTCCACTAACGATGATTCCTTCAAAACTTCGCTCTCCCTCCATCTACGGTGTGTACTCAATGAGTTCTCTTGTTGTATATAAGGAAGATTCGGAGAAATCGTGTCATTTCGACGACCACTCGACTGTTTTATGATCCAAAAGGTAATGAGATGTGAGTCCCGATCATTCGAGCAAATGAAAACTTATTAAAAGAGAAACACCAAGTTCCTTGTCTTGGAATTGACCTTTGAACATATACGCAACAATTGTGGGTTTTATAAACGCTAGAATTCGTTCTCTGTGAAAGGACACTGCTAGTTCTAGTTCAGTGGTTAGTGGTGTGTACCTTAGCATTGAAACATATGTTGTACTTCAGCAGAGCAGAGGTAAGATTCAGCAACGCTTTCGGGACCCATCGCGGAAGCTGAGTGCTTGCTCAGTCAGACAAAAAATACAATTCATAAAGACCGAATTTTGCAGCCGTCTTTCAGATAATTCCACCTTGAGCAACCTCGATTTTTCAAAGCTCTTGATTTTTCGTTGCACGTAGCAGTGATATCTATGAGGATACAGATCGATCAGGACTTTGGAAAACAAAGAACACCAAAAGAATTATACAATAAAGAATTCATGACCAAGTTGATGGATTGTTAGTCAGCACACAGGTCACACCATGACCATTTTAACGGCTGTTCGGCTAATTTATTCAAGCCGCTTGTATAATTAACCCATCTTTTCTAGTTGCAGAGTCACAGGCAACTAGTCTGGCCATCAGAATCGATTTATCGACGTGTCTGATGTCTTTCATTTCCTCTTTTAAGCTGTCGGGGTCTCTAGGAAAGCCCCAACAGCGAAATCTCAAAGGAATTAACTGGCGCCTTTGAAGCTGAGAAGGGAAACAACGTCCTCAGCAAAGCAGAGACCCGTCTGGCCGAAATTTGTCGAAGTTATTGACTGAGAGAGACCGTCAGTCGGACTCTAAATCGATCGATTGCTCCCTCCCCTGTTTCCCCTCAAAGTCGGAGCATATTTTCAGTTAATCAATGCTGTCTGCAGTCTAAACCTCCCCAGGTCTGCATTCATTGTGAATAAATTATTCAAGAGGTGAACACAGCCTCACGTTCCCTACATCCTCTTCACTTTCTTTGTCGCTGTCATGGAACCCATCGTGCAAACCAGAGACTCACTCAATCACCCGAGAATGGCATCAAGCAGAATCGAAGTCAACGTCGATCACTGGGAAGAAGTGTTTACGGACGAAGATCCTCTTCAAATTCCTCGGATCTTCCCTCTTTGATTGGCTGAGATCAACCTCTCCACTGTTGTCGTTTTTTGGAGCATCAGCTCCATGAACTCGTTTCTTCCAAAGCCCCAAATAACTCATTAAATTTCCGTCTCAATTTAACCCAAAATATGACACCGTTCGACACTACCTCATGATTCCCACACATTTTCCAATTTCGTCGGATAGGTAGCCTCGCTTTCCGAGAGTTTGAACCACACGGAGGCTTGTTTGAAGACAAAAACACCACGTACATCGATCCTATTTCTAAATAAGACGCTATCCTTCTAATGGCATAATCGATCGATTTTCATATTTAAACTGCCCGCGAATACCTCTCCAACATAGTTAAACGCTTCAGCTGATGCGATTTCAAATTCACACTGTTGACCCACCAAATAAGCAAGCGTATGATTTGCATCTAAGTAGGGTTAAAGTGACGTGTTTCAGGATCGAATTCCGGTATAGTGCCGGCTGCCAAAAATAGCAACCGTGTTGGATGTATGCAAGTGTGAAGGTCGTGTATTATTGCTATTATTATTATTACACATGAATATCCAGGAAATTTCGCGACACTAGGCAACTTTCGTGGTAAATTAAATTTTCCGACTTTGCAGGCAACAAATTCTACATTTGATTGCATTTTTCAAACTGTCGAAAAATGTGTCAAAAGTTGGACGTTATCTTGGATATCAATCTACATCCATCTCTTATTTTACCAACGACAAAATTTGTTAAAATGCACTCATTCTACTTTTTTTAATTCTGAATTTTATGAATATTGGATTTTGAAGTTATTTGAAGTTGAGTAAATTTGTCTCGGGGGTTTACAATATTTATAATAATAATTAGCCACCTCATTTCGTTTAAATTGATACTGCGCTTAAGGCACCTGAAATACTTATAATGTGCTTCTCACAAATAATTTAAACTCACTAAAGTTTCAGTGAAAATGTTGAATTTCCGTGTTATCTATCGCCTTGTTAACATAACAAGTAGCAGTCCTGTTTATGTTTGCCAATTCCCCACTAATCTCTTCATCCGAAAATGCAGCCAACAACACGACAACTTCACCGAGATAGACACAAACCACGTGGCAATTCTCGTCTCGTTCAAACAACTTTCTCTTCTTGCATTGTTGCCAAAAGTTCTGCCGATGGACGACTATTCTGTGTCGTCCCCAAAGCCATGTCTGACACAGACCAACCCTGTCTGACCCCTCCATGTGTCATGTCAATAATCAATCAATCAATCAATCGACCAACTTTGTCCCAGTGCCCAATTAGGCGACCAATTGCACGAAAGGACGAACACAGACGTCTGTCTGTCTGTCTGTCTGTCTGTCTCGCTTTTCAGTAAACCTGTTGTAATTGCAGAAAGTTATATTAATAATTAAATAATACAATTTACTGCTCTTTTGCTATTACCTATGTCATATGCACAGTTGTTTGTGCTGTTGGCGTGGTGCGTTGTGCTTCACCGAATGTACGCATGGAGTGAATGTGCATCTTAGCGAAGTTGGTGTCACTAATCGCACAATTCTAGGTAGGTTTCATAGCTCTCAGACATCGCAGTATGAAGAACTCCTCGCGGTCTTGACCAACGCATTACAAGACCCAAATGAGCATTCCAGAGGATATCATAAAAGAAGTACCTAATTTCGACCGTTTGGGCTTCCGGTTGCATAGACTGTTGGACAGGTTAAACTGAAATTCCGCAGATCTTCCAGATGCAACAAAGAACAGCCTACTTCTACGACGGTTGAATAACAATGTTGATGAGGCGCTTATTGATCATATTCATCCCAGAAGATGAGTATGATTGATCTCAGCAAAGTTTTATTAGTAGTATCTCTCTCAAGCTTCATGACAGCGACTCAAACAGACTGTAAAGCTTGATTGACTCCTGTTGGGTTTCCACCTTCTTCCAACAACTTTTATCGCTATTTCATGCCGTAGAATAGTCGGTGTTCCTCCATCCTGCACGCTTCTCCTTCACACTGACTTCCAATCGTCGATAAATGAGTCACTCCAGACCAGTCATTTAATTAACCCGCCTAACGCGCCACTAAGAGGTCCCCCACACAATAGTTTTGGGAGATGAAGGGGCTGTCGATTAATTCCTCTCCTTTTCTCCTCTCATGACTCATGTGAAGCCCCAATTATGGCCAGAACCATGGGAATCCTGGAAGTTCGTTATTCGGCAGGCTCTCTCATCTTCCCAGGGAGTGTTGAGGTGGGTTGGGGGGGGGAGATCGCTTTGTCCGCTCATTGATGGGAACAACACACTTGTGGATGTGGCAGATTGGGCGTCTTAATCGACCAAGAATCGTTTACTCCTACGACGTCTTCATAAATCAGCATACCGGCAAAACTCTCATTAGATGAGACCATTACAGTTCTGTGTATCTTATATTCAACCGGAAAGTCTCTTTTAAATGGAGCATTTAAAAAATATTCGAGACTAACCGACCAGAGTCAATACACTCTGCCCGAAGTTCCACTTCAGCATCAACCAACGCCTCCACAATGTATCATTTGTGTTAAGCCGTCAAGTCATATTTTATGATCCATTGTTACCACACTGCCTTTTACCCTTTTGGACAAAATAATGAAAACACCTGACATTTTGACTTTACAGTTTTTGGACATATTACAAACAATGCCTTTTGTTTATTTGTTTTCTTTACTTAATAACATTTCTAAAATAACTGTTTTACAGAAATTTAAAAGACTTTAACCTCACTAAGATGACAGACGTTCCCCTATTTATCCAGCTTGATAAAATCATAATTCTATAAAGAAATTCACTTACTAACCAGGCCTTAGGAGACTTTTTCGTGTTATTATCACTCAAGTGCTTATCAGGGTAAAAATTTTATGCGGGTCTGTCCTTCGCGCATACAGCAAAAATTCGCATGTCCCAAACTGGTTCAAGGCATTCGACAATGCCAAGGTCACTTCCCGGTTCCTGGTCGATAACATTTTCTCATTCAGAGGAATAAAATGCTCTATGGATGATTTATTATTATTACTGTTATTATTATTATTGGAAAAACTTGGAGAGAAGGCAGCAGTCAAGTCTGTGCAGCTCCTGACGAGAAACAATTGTTGTGGAAACTGGGTTCTCTCCTAGGTGTTCACTGACAAACTCTGGAGTGATTTAAGGAGCCGTGGTATTGCCATCCAAGGAAACGAGAATCCCTTTTAGGTCATACGAAAATAACATTTAAACAACTCAAGAAAATAGAATATATATATATATAGCTTTTACTTTGTTCTGTGGTAACCTATTAATGCAGAATGTAGAGTTTGGTTAAAATAAGCATCCAGCAGAATTTGCCAACTTTAATAGTATAGTCTCATGTGTTTTCTTCAGTCTCCATAGCGATTTTGAGGCAATGGAAACGGACAATTCTTTCATCTTCTGGGATGAATATGATCAATAAGCGCCTCATCGACATTGTTATTCAGCCGTAGCAGAAGTAGACGGTTCTTTGTTGCATCTGGAAGATCTGCGGAATTTCAATTTAACCTGTCCAACAGTCTATGCAACCGGAAGCCCAAACGGTCGAAATTAGGTACTTCTTTTATGATATCCTCTGGAATGCTCATTTGGGTCTTGTAATGCGTTGGTCAAGACCGCGAGGAGTTCTTCACACTGCGATGTCTGAGAGCTATGAAACCTACCTAGAATTGTGCGATTAGTGACACCAACTTCGCTAAGATGCTCATTCACTCCATGCGTACATTCGGTGAAGCACAACGCACCACGGCAACAGCACAAACAACTGTGCATATGACATAGGTAATAGCAAAAGAGCAGTAAATTGTATTATTTAATCATTAATATAACTTTCTGCAATTACAACAGGTTTACTGAAAAGCGAGACAGACAGACAGACAGACAGACAGACGTCTGTGTTCGTCCTTTCGTGCAATTGGTCGCCTAATTGGGCACTGGGACAAAGTTGATCGATCGATTGATTGATTGATTGATTATTGACATGACACATGGAGGGGTCAGACAGGGTTGGTCTGTGTCTGACATGGCTTTGGGGACGACACAGAATAGTCGTCCATCGGCAGAACTTTTGGCAACAATGCGAGAAGAGAAAGTTGTTTGAACGAGACGAGAGTTGCCACGTGGTTTGTGTCTATCTCGGTGAAGTTGTCGTGTTGTTGGCTGCATTTCCGGATGAAGAGATTAGTGGAGAATTGGCAAACATAAACAGGACTGCTACTTGTTATGTTAACAAGGCGATAGATAACACGGAAATTCAACATTTTCACTGAAAATTTAGTGAGTTTAAATTATTTGTGAGAAGCACATTATAAGTATTTCAGGTGCCTTAAGCGCAGTATCAATTTAAACGAAATGAGGTGGCTCATTATTATTATTAATATTTTAAACCTCCGAGACAAATTTACTCAACTTCAAATAACTTCAAAATCCAATATTCATAAAATTCAGAATTAAAAAAGTAGAATGAGTGCATTTTAACAAATTTTGTCGTTGGTAAAATAAGAGATGGATGTTGATTGATATCCAAGATAACGTCCAACTTTTGGCACATTTTTCGACAGTTTGAAAATGCAATCAAATGTAGAATTTGTTGCCTGCAAAGTCGGAAAAATGAATTTACCACGAAAGTTGCCTAGTGTCGCGAAATTTCCTGGATATTCATGTGTAATAATAATAATAGCAATAATACACGACCTTCACACTTGCATACATCCAACACGGTTGTTATTTTTTGCAGCCTGTGGTATACCGGAATTCGATCCTGAAACACGTCACTTTAACCCTACTTAGATGCAAATCATACGCTTGCTTATTTGGTGGGTCAACAGTGTGAATTTGAAATCGCATCAGCTGAAGCGTTTAACTATGTTGGAGAGGTATTCGCGGGCAGTTTAAATATGAAAATCGATCGATTATGCCATTAGAAGGATAGCGTCTTATTTAGAAATAGGATCGATGTACGTGGTGTTTTTGCCTACAAACAAGCCTCCGTGTGGTTCAAACTCTCGGAAAGCGAGGCTACCTATTCGACGAAATTGGAAAATGTGTGGGAATCATGAGGTAGTGTCGAACGGTGTCATATTTTGGGTAAAATTGAGACGGAAATTTAATGCGATATTTTGGGCTTTGTATGAAAGAGTTTATGGAGCTGATGCTCCAATAATCGATAACAGTGAAGTGGTTGATTTCAGCCAATCAGAGAGGGAAGATCCGACGAATTTGAAGAGGATCTCAATCCGTAAACACTTCTTCCCAGTGATCGACGTTGACTTCGATTCTGCTTGATGCCATTCTCGGGTGATTGAGTGAGTCTCTGGTTTGCACGATGGGTTCCATGACAGCGACAAAGAAAGTGAAGTGGATGTAGGGAACGTGAGGCAGTGTTGGCCTCTTGAATAATTTATTCACAATCAATGCAGACCTGGGGAGGTTTAAACTGCAGACAGCATCGATTAACTGAAAATATTCTCCGACTATGAGGGGAAACAGGGGAGGGAGCAATCGATCTATTTAGAGTCCGACTGACGGTCTCTCTCAGTCAATAACTTCAACAAATTTCGGCCAGACGGGTCTGTGCTTTGTTGAGGACGTTGTTTCCCTTCTCAGCTTCAAAGGCGCCAGTTAATTCCTTTGAGATTTCGCTGTTGGGGCTTTCCCAGAGACCCCGACAGCTTAAAAGAGGAAATAAAAGACATGAGACACGTCGATAAATCGATTCTGATGGCCAGACTGGTTGCCTGTGACTCTGCAACCAGAAAAGATGGGTTAATTATACAAGCGGCTTGAATAAATTAGCCGAACAGCCATTGAAATGGTCATGGTGTGATCTGTGTGTTGACTAACAATCCATCAACTTGGTCTGGTTGGCTTGTTCATGAATTCTTTATTGTATTGTATTGCCTGATTAACGGAATCTTCGTCATAGTGATCCCTCCTTAATATGGCTGAAGGAGACAATTGAATCAGACAAAAACACTCATCAGGAATCGTCGTTTTACATGTCCTATTTCGGAGTTGGACAAAATAATGGAAACACCTAACATTTTGACAGCATAGTCCTTGAACATGCTATAAACAATTAATACTTGTTTGGTCGATGTATTAGTTTATAAGATAACCGTTCTTTGTAAATATTTAACGTATGATTAAAACAAAAAATGGCAGATATTCCAGACTTTCAAAGAGGCCAATTTCCAGCTTCTCCCAACCTCTAAACATGGCCTCCTCGGTCTTGCAAATACATCAGTCTTGCAAGGTCTACATTTTCTGCTCTTGTTGTCCAAAACAAAACGTTGTAGAAGTGGAGCTAGGCGTGGTTTATCTTTCCGGCGTAAATTGGTCTCGGTCGATAGCCAAAACAGGTGAAGCAGAGAGCGAAGAGAGAGATTTAGAGAGGTCGTACCGACGATTAATCCTGCCCTACACTTTTCTACCCTCATGACCTTTTGAAAGGTCATGGTGCTTTAGAGAATCGGAACGTAGCATACCTAGGTGGAAATGCAAATACTACTACACTTTTGGACAGAAAAGCCTACGAATGTTCACGTCCACGCACACACATAAACACACGCGCACATCGCCATTGACAACGCCATCTGAGTCACTCGATTGTACACTGGCATGACTAAGCCTTAGCAGCAGAATAGCGAACGAACAAAGAACTCTGGGTGCCAGTCTGCCTTCCTAGTCGTGTTTTCACCCGCATTAACAACATTGTTTGCTCGGCTAAGAATTGTGTCTATTTTCCGCGAATTATTCTGCTGGAAAATTCGCCAAACAATAAATCGTTTTCAGAGGAAAATTTGTCCATAACGGAAAAAAATGTGAGCCACTTTCGTGAAGTGTATTCAACTCCAAGCGAAAAGTTCAATCGATTAAATCGATTAGTTCGCTGAAGCGGGCAAAAATCAATACGAAATGGTGGTGGTAATGCAGTAGGCATCCACAACTACACAATTTACCCGAAAAAAAGTTTCTTTTTTGTTTAGCTGTACACGCAAAAATACTCGCATGGCAATAAATTCGACCACATCTATCGCCCCCAAAAATCAGGCGCATTTGCCCAATGTCACATTAATTTTACGATCTCCCCGCTGATAGATAGCATCTGATCAAATAAAAAAGCGTTTTCTCTGCGTGAGCAAGCCTTTGAAGTCGAAATGATTCATTCCTCTCGGGGTGGCAGGAGAGGGGCTAGTTTTTTTCGGCCAAAATCCCCGTTCGGAGAGCAAAGCAGGGTACTCCCATTGGTGGCTAAGGTGGGATTACTAATCCTTTGTGGAATTGAAGGGGCTAAAATGAGCGCAGTGGCATCAATGGCAGTGCAAATAGTCAACTTTACTGCGCGTTCAAGGGTGTGGTGCGCACCTGCGAGCATTGCGTGCGTGCGTGGGTGTGCGCGTAAGGCTGCCACAGCCAGTCTGAAAACTGGAACAACTGTTTAGTCGTTTCTGCGCTCTGATTGGTGGAGGCGTCAGCCAATCAGGAGGCTGTGTCCAGTAGGCTGACTGTTTCACCGTGCGATAACGTGTCATTTTAGCGTTTGCAGGTTTTGTGTTTAGTGAGTGCGTTCCTCGTGTCTCTCTCTCACTCAGAAGTTAGCTGAATGCTTGTATTTTTTCGATCTCTCTGGTGTTGTATATGGTTGCACAAGGATTAGTTGCCATTGATAGCTTAGAAGCACGGATGGATGTCTCACAGTCTTTCGATTATCGACTGCACTTGCGCAATGAGAGTGCAGGTCAAACTCTCAATAATGTGCCCACTCTGGTGCTAGAAAACCTCTCGTCTTTCCTCCAAAACTGCCAAGAACACAACGACAACACCACCAACAACAACAACAACCCCATTGCCATACAACAGTCGCAGCATTTCCACCAACAAGACCACTCCAAACTCCCCATAGAGTGGGTGCACACTCAACCCAATTTCACTTCTGGCCGTTCTCCCGAGGTGCTGAAGATGAAGGCGAGGGATTTAATCCAGCAGGAGAAGTGTGAAGCGAGTTACAATTACTGTGTGGACCAGCCGTCTCAACTAGTTCGCATCGAATGCCTCAAACCGGGCTGCAAATGTGTCCTCAAACACGAGCCGGCTCTGGCTCTCAAAATCATCTGCGGCGTGAGTTTGATTCGCGGCTCCTGGAGCAATCTCCAGGCACAGAACCCCATCTCTTCAACTCCCCATCATTCTGCGAAGTGGGGGTCATTCTCTTCCGCGTTTGAACGCCTAAATGGTCGAGGACAGGCTCCTGCTGAGACGGAACCACAAATCCCCCTCATCTTCACCTCCTGCTCCCCCTTTTGGTTCGAGATCCTGGCTCATCAAAACGACGTCTTCCGGAAACCCGAGATTGCCGCTTGGACCTCGGGAAAGGCCCTCTGGAAGTCCCGACCGACGATTTTCCTTCTCCGGAAGCTCACCAAGTGCATCCTCTCCGTCTCCTCCCAAAATTCCCGCGGTCCGGTTACTCTGGATCTGGATAATGTTGTGAATCTCCACCCTGGGACGGTTTTGAGGCTCCTGGACTGTAAAACCTGTCGAGTTGTCTCCAAAACCAACTCCCAGTGCCCCGCCTCTGCGTCCCTGCTTCAGTGTGAAGTGGTTGGGAGCAAGGCTCTGGCGAAGTACGCATCGATGGCGAATAATCTCTCCCCTGACGATGCTCTCTACTGGTTTGCAAGTGGTCCAAGACTGGTCTATCTCCCTCTGGACGATAGAAGCGTCTCCTTCTTCCCCATAGCCAATCCCCCACCGAATTCGAGGGAGATTAAGAACCCCAATTGGGCCCACTCGGGTGCCCACTCCGTTCTCACCCTCCTCTCCTACTTCCCCCTTCCTCTAACCGTTCGTCCGGTGATGGAACACAGCCTTGCCAACTGGTTGACAACGCCCTCTTGCAGTATTCGCGATGGCAGCGCCGGCCTCCATCTCACCTCCTGTTACCACGGTGATCTGGTCTTTCTGGAACCCATCGCCGATTGCAGTCCTGCTGCCAACAATGGAAATTCTTCCTCGTCCTCCTCCAGCGGTGGAAACTCCCGGTTCTTTGTCGTCACTGCGGAGATGCTCTCTCAGCACCGCTTCATTCTGGCCACCCCTCAGTCTTCCCAGTTCTACGCGAGGGAGTTAAAGACCCATGCCTCTCGAGTGGCACACTTCCTCGCGGCTTTTCATCCTGCCTGTGGACTTAATTACCTCCTGAAGTACCTCGAGGATGTCACCCACTGTTCCTCCGTTGGACCCTCCCACAGACCCCTCACGGAGACGTTAGGTCCGCTTGGAGGTGACGGAACCATCGCCTCCCACACTTCCGTAGCCTCTATCGCTGCATCCCTCCTGCTGCATTTGGATATTGATGAGCGCGCGAAATCCCCTGATGTCCTGGCGCTGTACGACAATCTGGATGACATCTACCAGTATGTGAGAACTGGGAGGCTTCCCACGAAGGTCCGGGCGCCTTCTGCAATGCAGAGGAGTTGTTCCGCCACTCCTGGAGCCATTTCGAGAGGTCGGGGTCGTCAGGACTACACTGTGCCCTATGTCTACTTCCCTGAGACGAGTTTCGTGAGTAATCATTCGGCCCATCCACTTCCCCCACCACCACCGCCGCCGCCTCCCCCAAGACGGTCGATCACCACCACGCACTCCTATGTCTACCCTCCGGCTCCCCAAATCCCTTCCAATGAAGAGTGCTACCTTAAATCCGACGTCCCTGCGTCGCCGCAAGCCTTTGTCTCGCCGAGACATCGCCGGGCCTATGTCGACTACACACGCTTCCGATCAATAGAACAGCAACAACAGCAGCTCGCTCAATCTAGGGGGTGTTGTGGTCAACCTCCCACCTCCTACTCAATCCTCAACTTTGCTGGACTCAACGACAGGACAAACAGCTCGCCAGACACCGGTCTGGGTGGCGATAGCGGTCAGAGCGGACAGAGTCTGGTCGTTCCCACAGCGACCACATCGATTGTGCGTTCGTCGTGCTACCAGCTGATCAATTTCTGTGAGAATGGCAACGGTAGCCCCAAGGGTCAGGGTAATGAGGCCTATCTGAAGTCTCCCCAGCTCCTGTACCCCAATCTGCGGAAACTAGCTGTGAACTTAAACAAGCGGGTGCTCTGATGTTTGCGTGGGTGTTTTGGTTTTGTACTACACTTCTGCCCAACTCGATTGTGAAGGCGTGTTTGTAAATCCCCCAACACCCCCCCCTTTTCCCGCCTCCTGTGTAAACCCTCTCTGAGCCCTCTTTTGCGACAATATAATACTGGTGTGTGTTTTATCGTCTGCTCTGAAACCGGTGGCTCTCTGTGACTTGGTGGATTTGTGGTTTGAAACAATCCATTTTGGTTTGGTGAATTAGACGGCGTTTAGTCAATGTGTCACGTTAAAACTTAAGAATCGCAATTTCTATCCATGTGATGGGCATTTATTGATGGAAATTAACTGTGAAACCATCAACGAGACTCAATTTAGGAGCTGAACATTTTTAATTAAGATATTATTTGAAATAGTCTAATTTATTCATTCATGGGTAAAATCAGGACAACATTAATATTAAGGAAAGAAAATCTACTTAAATCAGGAGATGGATATAGTTGTAAAAATGCCGAAATTATTATTTAAATGTAAAAGAAAAATTTGCTGGAATCAAGGCGATTCATTTCATTTTTCAATTCTAAAGTTTTTTAGTGTGTTCAAACCACACTAAATTGAGATCGATCTAATCAATAATTCTGCAGTTTTGAATTTAAATTCCTTTTTTTTCAACTAAACACAAACATGGCAAATGTTCCGAAACGGAGACACAAACTATTGCGAATAAAACGTTTTTTTCGTCAGCAAATTTTCAGGCGGAAGGGCAAAATCCCCAACGATTCCATTAAGTATTTGAAAATAAGATATTTTTATCCCTGAAATGGACGTTTAATAATTCAAATCGAGTGGAAAAACCCTTAGAAAAAACCATTTCATTTGGATGCATAATATAACAATTAGTTTCATCCTGGGTAACTGAAATTTAAGTTTTTTAGGCAAAATGTAACAATTCAAGTTATTTTTAATTAAAATTAAATATCATTATTCTTGGGGAATATTATTAAACTGAAAAAAGAAAATTGGTATATTTAATTTAGGAAATAATTATTTTTGCAATACATCACCGAGAGGTCGAAATCGTATTCGTTATAAATCGGTATATGTATATTTTTTGCCGTTTAATTCGTTATTTAAATAAATAGTGGATTGAATTAAAAATTTCAAATCTATTTAAATGAAAATTGGTAAAAATTATGAGCCTCGCAGGCTCTCCAAATTGGACACAGATGTTATGGGCTTCGTTGCGAATGTAACTATATTTGGTAATTTTTTTCTGACTTATGGGTGAATTTAATCATAATATAGGTGAAGAAAGTTTCAGTTTTGACGTTCCAACTGTTAATGAACTCGTTTCTGTGATTGCAAGAGGTGACAAGGTATTTAAGAGAGCTGAAAGCTCACAATAAATTGCCACCGTTCTAATCGATAATTCCACCTTTTCAATTTAAATTCCATTTTTAAAACAAATTCAAACCTGAAAAGTCGTTAGTCAAATAATTTTAGTAAAATCCCCAAAGTTCGCAGTAAATTTTAAATTTCCATATTTTATCCATGTTTTAAATCCAAATTCGATGCAAAACTGTTTTAAAAGTCAACGTGACCATTTATAATGATATCTAATATATTATTATTAAGTTTGTCTAGAAAAACTGAAATTTATGGCAATTTTTTTCTGCCAAAACACCAAAGAAAGTTATTTTTAATTAAAAAGTCAGATTGCTAATATGAAATGATAAAATTGAATTAAGGCGAGTTATAAAAGGCAGGGAAAATATTTTTCCCTATGTCAAAATAAGGAAAACACGGTTTCATATTACTTGCAAACTTTAAAAAAATAATCTACATTTATTAAAATGTGATTCCAATGTAACTGAAATACATTTTTTGAGCTAAAGATTTAACAACCAAATAAATTCACTAGTGTGATTACTAAATTTGTTTGGTGTCTCGATCTTTTTTAACCTGTAATTGTTTTGATCGAAAATTAAATCATTTTAAATTTAAATTCCCTCTTTAAACTAATGGCAAACAAAAGCCCAAAGATAGTGACCAAATTCAGTTGCCCAGAAAGAGTATAGCCGCAGGCCTTTACAAGTTGCCATTTTTACATTTCAGGCATTTAAAGGAAAACTAATGAAATATTTTTTAATGGGTGAACTTTTCTAAGTTTCAATCAATCTAATTACTAATTTCACGGTTTTAAATTTTAAGCATCCACCTTTTTCAACTAAACGCAAACAAAAGAGCAAAGATAGAAGCTAATTGTGCTCGTGGTTGAAACACGTTTCGCTAACGTGCTGCTCTGTCCTTGTTTGTGAATAATTTATTCACAATCAATGCAGACCTCTGAGGTGAAGGCTGTTGAGAGCTTTAACTAATCAAAATGACCCTTTCTACATACACCGTCACCTCCAAAAGAAACGATTTGGAGCCGTTAATCTATTGAAATATGGTATGTGATTGAAAAACGACAGTTTAGCTCGTTCAGGCTTCATTAGGAGTTGAGACGGTTGAAAATCGTGTGACCTTTAAGGTGAATGTGATATTCTTGTTATTCTAAGCCGCTTTAGTACTGTAGTCAGTGCACTAGTGTGATTAACAGCATGGGTCATGTCACTAACTCCAAAATCATGCCATATGCAGGTGTTTGCCACATGAGATGTTCTGCATTCCGATGAGCAAGGGAATTGTCTACATCGAAATGCATTGACGTGGTGTCCTTGTGTAACTGATTAAAGCACACAGAAGCTGTTTAAACAAGCTGATTTCATTGAAATACTGACTGCAAATGAGTCATGGTAAATTTATCAATTTTTTTGGAGGTGATAGGATTGTCTAAACAATTCTTGTATTTCCACAATCACAGGGAATATTAATTAATAATTAATTAATTCTGTATGCAGTCTAAATCTCCCTAGGTCTGCATTGATTGTGCATAAATTATTCACAAAGCGAACAGAGCCTTTAAGTTCGCGAAACGTGTTTCAACCATGGGCAAAATTTACCGACTTCTCTCGGTGAATTAAACGGTCACTTTGTGCTTTTTTAGAAGTTTATTTTAGAAAAATGGAATTTAAATTCAGCCCTATTGAATTGCTAATTAGATTGATAGTAATTTCGAATTTTTATATGTCAATCTTGTAAATTTACCAACTTAGAGTAGCCTTAGAATTCAACCAGTAAAGTCAGTGTAAATATGTAGTGACGAATTTATTTCAATTTTCGGGTTACAAAAATTCCTTTTTAATGTAATCATTCTAATCTTCGAACATAAATCCTAATTTTAGTATTTTAATAAAGAAAAATGATCAGTTACTTCAAAAAATTATACAACTTTTATTATTTTTATATGTTAGATTTAAATTTGTCCTGGGTGCTTTCTGTACCAGGCTATATAAATGCTACTTTAATATGCAGAAATATCTAAATTTGAAATTTTTATCGCCATTTATGGGAAATTCACCTTTGTAAAAAAAAGAACAATTGAGGGCATAACGTTTCATTCTCAGCAATACCCATGACGACTGTATTTTACAATTTATGAATCCCGCATATTTATCCCTTGAATAAATTTGAAATATTTTCCAAAAAAATCTTTTAAAAAGTTATTTTAAACGCATATTAATTAAAGCGGGGAAATTGAGCAGCTGCCACCTCTGGCTATAACAGTAGGCATAATTCTCATAAAAAGTGGAAAATTTTAATAATTCTTAATATTTTATGTTCCTTTTTTCATTATTTATTTATCGGAATAGATGAAATTTGATTTCAAATTTGTTAAATTATTAAAAACAGGGTATCCATTTCGTTTCGGTTATTTTGTGTAGCAGAAGAACACCTGTTGACTTTTTAGCAATTGGCGGGCACCACAGCAGATGGGAATTTGATCCGAATGCCAGATGAGGACATGTCATCCGTCACAAATGCCACTCGGAATTATTGGCATCAACTTATGTAAATCCAGCTAGTTATTCCCAAGACTGGGTCAGTGTGTGTGCGTGTGTGTCGATGTTTTATTATTCAGCTGGGAAATGCAAATCCCCAGGATTTAGTTGACTAAATCCTGGTTGATTTGATCGGGGAAATTGTAACAAAACCTGGCCTGATGAGACCTCACCCTTTTTCGATTCATGAGAGCAGGTCAAAACGTGGATTTCAGCATTAACAGTCGCTGCGTTTCTTCAGCAGTCACAAGTCTTGGCAACATCTGGGTGTCAACAGATGGTGAGGTTAGCATCTGCATGTCGCCTGCATCAACACCATTTGCTCCAAACTGATATCACTGCATTGTAATCAGGAGAGACGATCACTGAAAACATAAGTGATTGAAGCCTAGCACAAAGCCAGTGCGTGAACCAATTATGGGCCATTGTTGTCACGTTTATTAAGTGTTTGTTCTCCAAAAGGGTGAATGAGCTGTGAGGCTTTGACTCCCGACAAAGAAAGGCTTCAGCAATGTGGCTTTGGAGATAAAGACTTAATGATTGGTCATCTGTAAACAGGCTCAAAGTTTGTAGGTCACATCTGCTAGACTTGTGCCTATCGAACACTCGTCAACACATCTAGGATGTCTCAGTGACCTGTCTCCTACACGCATGTCCCCAAAACCAGCCTGTGAAAACATATTCACGGGGCTTTTGAGGTCACGAAAGGTCAGAGGCGCTGTAGAGCCTCTTTTGGGCAGCTAAGCCACACTTGGGCTACAAGATTTTATCTGCGCACACGCATAACACGTTTCTCTAAGGAGTTTATGGCAGTTAGCAGATATGATTCAGCAAATTTTGTTTAAATCGATGGCACGAAAACAAACCGTTTCTACCTGGTAAGACACGGACTTGGCAGATAACTGACAATCAATCTAACCAACCAAACATAAACACAGTGTGAACATAAGCAATGAGCCATAACATCGTCATGTGGATAAGTGGTTATGGTGCATGAATTGATGTGTTTCGTGGACAAAAACATGTTTTCAAAGGTAGTATAGGGTGGATTGTTGGTTGGAGCGCAAAGAATTGGAAATTTGAAAAGACAGAGAATTCTTGTTTATTTCTAAGAAAATGAGACCTCAGAAGGAAATTCTATTTGTCTACATCAGTCTTCGTTATCAAAAAATCGATAAAAGCCCTAGTAATAGTATATACGGTTGAGGTAAAGGTAAACACTGACAATGCAATCGATCAAGTTCAATCGACCAATAAACGCACGGCTTCTTGGTTGTTTAAATGCAGTCAGTTTATCGATTTATAAGAGGATCACTTTAAATACAAGGGAATTCCACGTTTGAATGTGTCCTCTTCATTTTATTACAAAAAAAACGATTTATAGAAAGAATTTATAGCTTGAATATACTTGTTAAAGTGCAGAGTGAAATGTACCCTTATAAAGTTGTACGAATTTATCTGAAACCAAAACCGTATTTTGGTTTTTTCTGAGAAAACATTTGAAATTGAAGTTAACAAAAGACATAAAATTACAAAAGAACAGATTTAGTGAAGAGGATAATTTACTTTGTCCCAAAAGCTACATGAATATTCATCGCCCAGGAGAAGAAAAAGAAGTGTGGTGAACAGACTGAAGAATGTGAAAAAGACAACCAGTTTAATGAAAAAAGTGGAATTCTCAAGTTTAAACAAGGTTATACAAGTCAGAACTCATGCTTACCCTTAATTTTGTTACATGAAAACAGTTACATTCCGGCCTAGGCATTGTTAAAATGCTCTAGAAAGAGAAGCTAATATTTTCGTCCATTTAAAATTAATAATATTCTGGTCGGACATCTCCAGAGTTTTGTTTAAGTTTACATGCACAATAACATCATCAGGATAGCGCTTGTGTAATAGAAACTGCCCACGAATGAACGTTGTCCTCAGCAAAGCACAGACCTGTCTGGCCGAAATTTGTCGAAATTGTTGGCTGAGAGAGAGACCGTTAGTCGGACTCTAAATAGATTGGTTGTTAGAGGGAATCGCAAGACCACGGCTCCCAAAATGAGTTTAATATTTCCAGTCACTTTTTTTAAATTTACTAAGATATCCGTTTCTAAATTTAATTGTTTTTTCACTTTTAGGTAAGTCCAAGTGAAATTCTCGAGGGATTTTCACTTTAAAGGCGAAAAAGCGTTCTTTTTTAATTTAGTTTCACAAAAAAAGTGTACTTTAAGAAGATATGCGCCTTAGTTTCTGCTGAATTTCCGTTATATATTTTTCCGATTCAGTGCGATGAAAGCTAAAATGAAGAACCTTTAACTCGTCTGGATAAACCACCAAACACTAATATTCCGGTATAATATATTAACCACCGTGTGGTGCTGGCCTCTTATACACCACACAGCATCGCTGGTGATTTGCTCACACGGAACATTTTGGCATCCGTGGACTTGATAAAAATGTCCATTTATGGTGGTCAACTAAAACGACTGTTAATTCCGGAAACGCGTACATCGTCCCAAGACACTGGCACTAGCTGTCGTGCACCCGAATCTCCTAATGCTGCTGCGGCTGTTCTTTTGGCTCACGTCCGAACCCATAAACCTCCCGAGATGTGAACTTTGGTTTGTATATCCACCACGGACAGGACTGCCTTAGTGACGCACGTACTCACAGCACATGAAGGCGTGTGCACAGATCCGAACTCACTCGACAGGTTCGGAGCAAAGTCCAACACATTTCGGTGGAAAAAACCCAGACGTGACTACCATTTGTGGGCATCGGAGACAGTTCGCTGACATCACCGATGCTCACAGATGTCTGAGTAGAGAGACAGTCGTAGTGGGCAAAGGAAAATGTGTGGGAACTTAAACACCGCTGCTACTGCTGCTGTTGCTCAGGTAATTCTGTCGTTGTTAGCAAACAAACTCGTCACATCCGTTGAGAACTGAATAAACTTGGCCAACTTTGACCAATTTTTTCCTGTTTCACATGGCGGTAGATATCAACAACTCGGAGCACACACCCATTTAAACAACAATCGCGACACACCCACAGAAAAAATTTTCCGCTGTTTTCCGTTCCCACGCACAATTGCGGTAGTCTTAGGACCGCAGTAAAGTGCATATTTGCACGTCATGTTCCTCGGAATTTTATGCAGGATGCGGTTCAAAATTGTGTTTCAATTCTGAGAGTATTCCAGCTGTTTTGATTTTGTTTTTGGTTAGTTTAATAGCCGTTTCACTTAAAATTAATGCTTTAAATCAGAATACTCCTCGAAGTTCGTTTTCCTTCAAGGAGATCCAATTTAAACAAAATATGTGGGTTGACCAGATAGAGGTGAAGAGGCAGTTTATTATTTGAGGTTTGCAAAAAAATTGCGTGGGTTTTAAGCATACTGCATTGTTCACGGTAAGTCATTTTTTAATCTTTGAATAGGTTAACTGAGCAGCAGTGGTGGTGTCAAATCACTTTGGGCAGGATTAAGGAGGCAGTAACAGAAACCGCCAATGGTGCAGATTTGTTTAAATAGATTTAATTTGGGATTGGCAGTCTTGACAACGTCGAATCTATCATCACACTCTGCTTTCAAGCTGCTTATAATATAAACAACCCTAGAACTACTTCTCGAGTGCGTGTTCCCTTGTTTAAATAGACGAAAACGCATCATCAACAGTTGACTTCTTCGATTATACATTGATTCAGTGGACTTGGAGTAAAATAAACACATCCAACTCCCTTTTGCTGAACTCTCAAAAGGCATGACGGAAAATGTAAACACAGAGGCTCTTTTTGACCAATAAAATCTTCTCAATAGCACGAAGACTACCATTAAAAGTTTCCGTTTTTCTTTCAAAAATAAACTACAGAATGCTTCATCATGTTGCCAGCTGACTCAGTGCGCTCCGATGTCTCATGATGAATAGTTGAAGATGCCTCCAACCCATGGAACGTTCGCGGTTATTCGCAGACAATCTTTTGCCAAAAAGATGTACTCACAATTATTGAGGTGGTTTCTTGTCTCTCGTTCGTGCTGGATCAGCACCTAAATCGGCGTTTCTTACACTTGTCAACTATTGGCTTTTGGAGCTTAAGTTTCACACAAATTCGCAATGACTAAATAACCCTTATTCATTTAAAGTACATTTTTGAGATGAAATGGCAATTAAAACATTTTTCACACTTAAAGAACTCGGTTCTTCTTTTAGACGGTCTGAGCAATACAAATGCTTTCATGAAAGCGATTGTACAGAGCTTGGACATAATAATGCAAACCCCTAACATTGGTGTACCAAAATATTTAACATACCAGAAACAATCAAAACCTGGCAAGTTTCGATTTCTTGCTTATTTTTTGATATTTAATATTGTCATTTAACAAACAGTCACGATCTTATGAAGTGTCAGGCCTCTCAAAATATCGAAGAGGCCAAATCGTTTGTGCTCGTATGATAAGTTAGCGCTAGTGTAACAGAAACTGCCTTCGTCGAATGCTTGACGTGCTGTCAAGAGGTGTTGTCTCAAAGTCGCGATAGGACCTGGAGAAATTACCAGAGAGTCAACAAACTCTGCTCCGAATTCCAATTCACCCACAAAGTCCTATTTTTATATTAGGCTCTAAGAGCCAAGAGTTATCTTTTGTTCGACCTTAACTCACGACTCTCCTGGACAAGTGTAAGAAACGCCGACTTAGGTGCTGAGCCAGCACGAACGAGAGACGAGGAACCACCTCAACAATTGTGAGTACATCTTTTTTCACAAAAGATTGTCTGTGAATAAACGCGATCCTTTCATGGGTTGGAGTCAAATTCAATTACTCATCATGGGACATCTGAGCGCACTGAGTCAGCTGTCAACATGATGAAGCATTCTGTAGTTTATTTTTGAAAGAAAACGGAAACTTTTAATGGTAGTCTTCGTGCTATTGAGAAGATTTTATTGGTCAAAAATAGCCTCTGTGTTTACATTTTCCGTCATGCCTTTTGAGAGTTCAGCAAAAAGGGAGTTAGATGTGTTTATTTTACTCCAGGTCAACTGAATCAATGTACAATTGAAAAAGCCAACTGTTGATGATGCGTTTTCGTCTATTCTAACAAGGAAACAGGCCCTCGAGAAGTAGTTCTAGGGTTGTTTATATTAGAAGCAGCTTGAAAGTAGGGTGTGATATTAGATTAGACGTTGTCAAGATTGTCAACTCCAATTTAAATCTATTTCAACAAATCTGTACCATTGGCGGTTTCTGTTACTGCCTCCTTAATCCTGCCCAAAGTGATTTGACACCACCACTGCTGCTCAGTTAGCCTATTCAAAGACCATGACAATGGCTTACCGTGAAAAACGCAGTATGCATGAAACCCACTCAATTTTTTACAAACTTCGTTCATCGATTCGACTAATCACGTGTTTTGAATCTCTGCAGACGTCATCCCTGTTAATTTTGAACTTTACTTAAGTCTGTTTCGGCTGCGTCCTTCCTCTGTTGCTGCATCTTTGACCAACTTATTACCCCCAAAATTTGCGATTTATTAAATACAATTTTTGTTTAAGTTCGTGCCAGTTTCCGGGCGTTATTTGCTTTCGCGTCCTGTTTAGTAAGACATGTAGTAACTTTTTAGGGAGTAGTTCAGCCTGTGAATCATCGCCTTTTTTGAAAGGTTGTCCTAGATTGTAAGCTGACGTCTGTTTAAAAATCTTCATCGACTAAGCGGAAGACTGTTTCAAACCTAACTGGACAGAGAGGACACTAAGGGTAAAAGAGATTAGCGTTACTAATTAAAAGTCATGTCATCATAAGATATAAGAAGGTTCGTCGACGTAACTAGACCATGAGTAGGCGTGAATTCTTGTTTAAAACAGCCCAAAGTTATCCGATACACTTATTTTAAATTACTGTACTTTGCAGACTTTAAAAATTGTTTTGACTTTCAAAGAGACCAAATTGTTTTTGCTCGTTAGACAGGAGCTGGTTAAACAGATACTATCTGTTTGGAGACCTTTTTATTTGATAAAAATGAATATAAATTATCAGATTTGATTTAAAGAATTTAAAAAATCTATCTATATTTCCGCACGATTTAATTTAAGTGGACGCGTTTTCAACTGGTCTTTATATTAATGATAAAATCATTTAGAAAATCATTTAGAAAGATTAACTTTAAAACAAGATTTGTTTAATCAATCAGTCAAGAAATAAAGATTTATTCTAGGGCAATATTAAGATAATATTATATATATTAAGAAATCGTAGTTAATATTTGAAATTTATAAATAATATAAATTTCATGATTCTAATATTTAAAAAAGAACGAAGTAAAAATATTTTTTTTAAATTCTCTTTATTAGAAAAGTTTAGTTGTTTTTTTAATTGCTTCCACATTTTACAAGAATACCACAGAAATGGACCTCTTTTATTTTTTAATAGACAGACTACCATTAAAATAAAAGTTTACAATCTGAAAAATAACGAAACCTTTTGTTAAACCAAAAATAGAATCATAGTCAAAAATTCCCAAGGTGTGGGGAATATATATAAATACTATCGAATTTAGTTTCTAAAAAGTTCACGATGATTTACCGGGATTCCTGGGGTGCAGAATTAGCGTCATAGCGCCAAAAAATTACGCGTCCTTTTAATTTAAGACTCTCGTCGATTTACGAATCTCATTCATCGTTTTAATGGGGTTATATATTGGGAACTGGCCGTAACGGAGTGCTTTTGAATGAATAGTCAGCAAAATTCTTTGCATCTCATGGTGCAAAAAATTAAAAATTATAAAAATTCCATTTATATTTACCGATTGCGATAAACAGGGGCCTCATTGTGGATGATTATGGGAAAACAGTTTACATTCAGTTGACAGCCATTTCTCACAATCCGAAATGAGGTTCTCAGTTACTTTGAGGACCTGTGAATAAAGCTGTCATGGAAACTGCGCTAGAAATGCTTTCAGAACGCTTTCACGTGCCTCCGTTTTATGGGTGTTTTAAGACATCATGGCTTTGTTACATGTATTGAGCACAAAATTAATCAATAAACAAGTCCTCCATTGTGATAACGGCGTTTATTTCCGATGTTTCTGCTGCATATACTTCCTGACGTCACATGTTGGCACATCCATTTAAACAAAATATATGCGACGGCACACCCACTGGTCATGTTTTTGCAAATTATGGACGAAATCGTGTGACTGAACTCATGTGCCTCCTTTGGGGTAACATTTCAAGGTGTTTAAGGGCAGATGAGGTGCTGTGGTCTTGCGATCCCCTCTAATAACCAATCGGTTTAGAGTCTAACGTAATTTTTTGATAACCTAAGCTAAATAACCCTTCTCAAGTTCTTCTTGACGTGTCTGCCACAAAAACGTTCTTTGTTCGTACGAAAGCAATTAGGGAAGCTAAAGCCTTTCCACTTCCTGTGACTAAGACCGGGAAAAGAGGTGTCCCTCATAGACGGACCAATCAAAAAGAGAGGCGGAAAGTTAGTCATCGTCACGGCCTAGCTTTCAGATAGTGTTCCTGCCCACGCAGAATGCCATGCATGGCTGGACACGCTTTTGCATGCTTGAAAGGAAAAATAAGTTGCATTTTCGGACATATTTAGGCAGAAATAACTGAAGTGACAGTTTGGAATTCCGTAGGGGCACTCATTTACCATTTTTGTTTTAATTAGAGAAGTATCGATTTTTGGTAATTTAAACAATAACCTTTCGATTTTGCAAGACTTGTATAGATTTTGTTGCCATTTACGTATGCACTGTATTTGAAAAGTTTTAAGCCACAAAATCTTATTATCTGGTTTCATTGTTTACCAGATTTCAAAAGTACTTTCTGTCATCTATACTGAAGCAGGTAAAAAAGTCCTTTGTTTTGTGCCCTTTGTCGTTTTTAAATTCATTGTCATGAACGAAGTAGATCACATTTTATCTCAATTTACCTCCAGATAAAATTATATGTCTCCGTAAATATTTACACAAGAAACCACCGTCGTTCGCACCAGCCAAACGATATCACGAGCCAGTCTTGTACTTTGCTGTTTAACCGAATCCACTTTCGTAAGCGTCGCATGTGCGCAGGCAACCTGTGATGCCGTTGGGCGCAAACTTTAAATTATTTCACTAGAAAATAAAAATATAAGCCTCCCTAAACGCACGATATATATTTTACAAGCAATAAATTATGCTGAACATGACCCAGACTTAGAACCTGCCTCTTGACGCGTATGGCTTGATTTGAATTGCGCTCCTCTCCGAAAGATGTATTTAAACAAATTCTTTTGAACAGATGGTCGTTCAACCATTCGTATTACATAAAAGACGTTTTAGTTGCATGCCTAGACAAAGACACGATTGCTGATGGCTATCAGACCCGATAAAATGCCTGTGTTCTATGGCTTTGTCTAGACAAACGTCTGCGTTTGCTAGATGATTTGGTTTACTTGCGCCATTAGCCATTAGAACATTTTTCATTTAGAGATAAGGGATCAGCGTGGTGAGACGTCTTGCTAGACTGAAAATGAAATTGTGTGTGCAGCCATGCGGTATTTCAAACATCTCAAATAGCAATTTTGGAAATTTTGGGAATGGTAAAGTGTGCTGTATACCTCTTTTGACAGATATTTAAACTAATTTTTGTGAACAACCTGCATGCACGGAAGTTGTAAATTTTAGATTACAAAATTCGAATAAAGCGAAATATTACGTGTTTTTTTCCTTATTTTTATCTGATCCGAGAACACTTTTTGCCAATCAGCGTGAGCGCGATAGGAAGTGTTTCATATTTTGCTCATTCTTTCTGATTGCTTCATTAAAACAATAGCAATATTTTGTTCAAAACTGCCTATTTATTAAGCAACTTTTTTAACCTCTCGATAAAATCCAAAATCAACAGAAGAGCTCCTAAAGAAACCTATTACTTATTTCATTTTGATTGAATGTTCGAGAAAATAACCCTTCATGATTGACATTTTAATAAAAAAAGATGATATTTAACTTCTGAAATGTCCATAGAACCGTCTCTAGAGCGAAAATGGTATTTAACTCTATTCACAAACAGCCAGTGAAATACCCATGAATGAAGATAAAAGTAGAAACGTTAGTTTTTGCAAAATCAGAAAGACGAATCAATAATTTGTCGCAATTTCAACCAAAATTTAGAGGAAGTGTCATGGGTTTGAAAAAGTGAAAACAGGGCTGCAGAATCGCTCCTATTAACGCAGTATTTTGCGAATAATTTTATTAATCGCTCTTGAGAAAAACAATCCTCGCAAAGAGCCAATGAGGGGGCCATGAATGTAAATGCAATTAAATGCAATAATTTTTATAAAAGTTCATGGAAAATAAACTTTTCAACTCATTTTCGACTGGAATCTATAAAAATAGGTCCTCTTTAGTGAACAGCTTATTAATCTCTCTTTAAACAGTCAAAGAAATGGCCTTGAAAGAAGATGCATTTAAAAATGCTATCATTTGAAAAATTGCAAAGAAAAAAACAACAATTTTGCTAATTTTCGACCTTAATCTATAATTTATAAATTAATTATAAACTAGATATTATTTTAGTTTAGTGAGCACTTTCATTAATTTCCGTTCAAACAGGCCACAAAAGACCCATGAATACATATAGACTATATTTATATTATTTTTATAAATTTGCGTAGTAAAACTAAAGCTTTAACTAGTTTTTGAATAGATTTCGACTGAAATCTATGGAATATTGTCCTCTCGAACTGGAATTTCATTTAAAACCTCATTATTTAACTGTTGAAACGTCCATACAGCCGTTTTTCTAATGAACACTCTTAACAATCACTACTCCTACAGTCCATCAAAGGCCAATGAATGTGGAAAATATTAAATATATTATTATTTTACGTGAGATTACAAGGAAAAGCCAACTATTTAAGTCATTTTTGACTGGAAAATTTAGAAAGAAATCAACCGGAACTACGATTTAATATTTAACTCTTGAGACACCCTAACAAAAGTCTCCTCAGTGGACAATTCTGTTTATTTTATTAAATAAATTTGTTAATTTATTAGAACAAAAGCCATTGCTCACTTTATTTTGGACTGGATTATTGAAAATTTTAATATTTAACTACCAAAAACGCCCTTGTGACCGTGCCTCTAGTGAACAATTGTATCAATTTCCCTTGTAGAATCTCGTAGAAAAAGTAACGTTATATTTCATTTTCGACTAGGTTTTGTTGAAAATAAACCTTCTAATATAAATTATGAGGTATTGATGCTATCTAAAGTAATGCGATTATTCATGATAGAGATGTATAACGACTCAAAACATATATTCGTATAAATACAACGCGTCCTAGTAACAGCATAAATAACTATGCATATTTTTGCAGTCAACAGCAAATATAAGATAATTTAGAGTCTGAAATAATCAGAAAATTGCAAATATAATTTTCCGGAGTTACAACATCTTCAAGAGAACATTATGAATCGCAAAGAAAAGCCATTAATTTAACACATTCTACATTTGAATCTAAGGAAAATACTTTTTCAGGACTGCAATTCATTGAAAATTTCAATATTTAACTGCTGAAACGCCCTTATAGCCGTTTCCTTACTGAATAATTTTATTGATTTCTATTAACAAACAGCTAATGAAATGGCCCTGAATGTGGGTAGAATAAAATTGGTTTATTTTTGCAAAAATTCACGGTAAAATCAACGGCTTACCTCTTTTTGGACTGAATTCTTCCAGAACTTCAATTTAATTTAATATTTTACTTCTGAAAAGCCCTTAGAGTAGTCTCTTTAGCGAACAATTTCATTAATCTCTCCCTTCAAATAGCCCATCTAAGGTCCATAATGCAGATAATTTTAGAAATGTATTATTTTTCGTAAAATTGCATAGAAAATAGAATATTTAATTTTTTAATCGGAATTCGGAGGAAACAATCCTCCGTCTTCTGAATGAAAAATTATATTAATCTCTCTTCAAAAACATCCAATGAAATAGTCATGAATGCAGATAAAATTGCATTAATTTTTTTAATATCAAGTAGAAAAAACTAACTTTTTATCTCAAATTCGACTGAGTGTTCTAAAAACTAAATCTTCAGGAGACCATTTTAAATGGAAAACCCACTATTTAACTCCTGAAAAGCCCTTACTACCATCTATTTAGTAAACCATTTTATTAACCATAATTCAAACCAAAAAATTGTCTCAGTTTTGACTGGAATATAGAGTAAATACTTTTCTAGAACCGGAATTACTCAAAAAACTAAAATATTAAACTGATGATAGGCAATTGTATAAACCACTCTTCAAAAAGCAGAATTAACCTAGTAGCTTCTGAGAAAACACTTCATTTGTCGCATTTTTAACTGGGTTTTTTGGAAAATAGTCTTTCAAAACCGCAATTTAATTCAAAAAATCAAATAGTTAATTCCCGAAACAACTATGGAACTGTTTGTTTTTCGAATACTTTTTTAAAAATCTAAAATTTAACTATCTAAACGCCATAACGACCGTCTCTTATTAATTTCTCTTCAAACAGCCCATGAAATTGCCAGTAACGCAGATAAAATTGAACTTAAATATATTTTTTGTGCAAAATCTCGTATAAAAACTAACATTTATCTCGAAATAAACCTTCAAGAGTGTATTACGATTGACAATTCCAATATTTAACTGCTGCATAGCACATGCAACCGTACCTTTAGTGAATAATTTTATTAATCTCTCTTCAAACAGCCATCGAAATGGACATACGTTTAGATGAACTTTAATGCATAAATTATTTAATAACATAAAAAATCAGCGTTTTCTCCTATTTATAGTATTTTTATAAAATCATATCAAAAACGACATTTTTACTTAGTTTAACGGGAAGATATATGAAATAATACACCAGAACTACAATTCGACTGAAAACTTTAATAATTAACTGCTTTTTAGCAAAAAACTGCACTAATCTGTCTTCAAAAACAGCCATTTAAATAGCCAGAAACGCAAGTAAAGTTAAACCGATTAATTTTTTGTAAAATCTCATAGAAAAATCAACAATATATCTAATTTTCGACTGACATTTACAGAAATTTAGATGAAAATTTTGATATTTAACACCAGAAGTACCCTTAAAACCGTGCCTTTTGACCACAGTTTAGTAGTTTTAGTAATTCTTCTTTAAGCGGACCATAGAAGACTCATAAGTGTAGATAAAATTAAACATATTATTTTTTCAAAATCACAAGGACAACTCAATATTTTAGCTGATTTAATGGAAATAATCCTCCAGCCGTCTATTTAGTGACCACTTTTACTAATTTCTCTTCACTCCATGAAATCGACAAGAATGAAGCTAAAATAATAATATTAATAATATTATATTATAATATTATTTATTATATTATAATATTATTATTTTGTATTGATTATAATATTATTAATAATATCAATAATATTATTAACGCCTTATCTTGTTTTCAACTTCAGCGGCACATTTAACTTCTGAAACACCGTTACGGCCGTCTCCGTACCTTACAATTTTATTAATCTCCCTTCAAAAATTCTATCAAAGGTTCAATGAATGCAGATAATTTAAAAATATTTTTTAACTTTGTAAAATAGCATAGACAAACTAAAAAGATAACCCATTTCTAACTGGAATCTGGTGATATAAATCCTTCAAGTCTGCAATTCAATTGAAAAACACTAAAAAAACTCCTAACTACCCCTCGTTCGAATAATTTTATTAGTCGCTATGAATGAAATTAAAATCAAAAATGCATTAATTTTCATAAAGTCGCATCATTTTGATTGGAGTCTAGAAAGTAGTCTCCCAGAGCTGCAAGTTAATCGAAAATCTAAAATTTAACTGTCGAAACGTCCTCACAGGCGTCGCTTTAGTTACCAACTTTATTAAACACCCCATCAGGGGAGTCCGAAGGGATGATTCACTCCTGCGAATGTTTTAAGCTCCATTAAGGGTGGGTGGGTGTGTGTCATCGTCATCGTTGATTTAATGGCGTCTTTGGGGCAGGAGGAAGTGGACACCGGAAGCCTCTAATGCCGTTGACGTCGCACAAGCACAATTAATTCGTACGAACGAAGTAATAATTAGTTAGGGACGGAATAAGTAGATGACGGGGTTTCGTTCGTGCAAAAGAAACGCTGAATCAACAATCAGTCAAGAAGGCGAGGTTGCCGAGTGATCGCAACGTGTGTGAGAGACGAGAGTTTACGAGAATAGTTCACCGAACTATAGAGACACTCAAACTACCTACTTAATCAGAGCATTTTGAATTCTCAGAAAGTTTTTGGAAGAAAAATAAGGTTCTGCTTAAGGTTGTGACTTCTATGCCTTTGAACAGGTCTAAACGATCAAAACGAGACATATTTTTATTATAAACGGAATTTTTTTTCAAAGTATCTACCCCTTTATTTATTGACATCTATTTTGGATCGTTTCGAAGAGCAATTAATAATCGCATTCCTCTATATATTTACAACCAAACGTCATGAGCTATTGAAATCTTCATTTGTTATTTTATTTGTTATTTTTATGTAATCAGCAACCAAATTTAATGAGGGAATTTTACATCGATTTTTACTGGTCACACCACAAATTAACGCGACAACACACGCACTGAAAAAAGACTTAGCTGGGGTGTATAAAAAGAGACTCAACACTTTGAGAGTCGCAAATACGCTGAAGATGAATGTTAATCCTAGGGCTGCTTAACAATTCTGCTCACAACAAGGTGTCTCTCTAGACTGTAATGCTTGCGTTTGCTTATAAATTCTGAAGATTTTGGCCAATGACGACAGTCCCACGAGGCATGTTAATAATAAACGAACAGGCAGGAGTCGTTATTTTGGAATCGAAAAATAGAAAACGTGTCAGAGAAAGGTAGAACTTTACAGTTCTGCTGTATTTTCCACTTGGAATAATTAAAGGCGTTTTTCTGTAGCCGTGAGGTTGAAATCGTGTTGACCTTGGAAATCGCTAAACAAGCTGAATACAAGTTGCGAAAGACTTGTTTTAAACAAGGAAATTTGGCGTGCAGTATGAGTGCTACTTTATTTGTGCGAATTAAACAACACTTTCGTATGAGAAGCTCAAGAAGTTCGACAGAAACAGCCATTTTTGGGAATCATTGATAAAAATTGTTGTTTTGAAATTTATGGATATTTTTAAGTAAAATAAGCAACAAATATGGTTGAGGAGGCTGTATCAGATGCTAATAATGGAGGTTGTTCCCTCCTCTGTTCAGTTTTGTTTAAATGTATCAAACTGCGTACACACAAACAATTTTTCTGTTGTCTGAATATCTCTCTACCACCTCCTTCTTTTTTAACCTTGCAATCCAGTTAAAATTTGTCCCAAATTAACGGGAACAACTTTTTTGGGCGGGAACGAATTCGCCTTATTTCTGGATATCCAAATCCGCCCTTGACTAACCTCGGGGCTGCTACTGAGTCAACCACCGATAAAAGCACCCGCATGACTGACGTCGGTCCGCTTTGTGACCCATTGGACCAATGAAAATCGAATGAGTCACCATTCAGCTTAGGATAATCATTCAGCATGGGACTAAGGGAAACTTTTTTTTGAAAATGTGACACTAAAAACTATTCGGCGTGTTGCATCTTAGATCGAAATTGTGACAATTTTGTTCACCTTTCAGAGGTTATTTTCTAGTAAGAATATAAATAAATAATAGGCAATGCATTTGCTATTATCCTGTTCAAATAAATCAAAGAAACGTTGGTAGAGTGCTTCTGTAACAAAGATTAAAGATTTAATTAAAACAAAATACTGATTTCGCCTTACGTTTCCTTAAATTTATGCTTGATCTAGGTGTAATTGCAACACTAAAGCTGTTCTAGTTAATAATAGGTTTAATGTAAACATCTTGAAATAATTTGTAACATTAATTTGCGTTTGACTTTGACAGATGTTTTGTTGCTTAAATTAACATGGAATCTGTCAGACCCACAAGGAGAGAAATATCTTATTTTGACGTCTCTTCACACAAAGCATTCATTTTCAAGCAGCCTTCAAAATTTCGATATTATTTTAACATGAAAGAAAGAAAGATAAATGAAGAAACTATTCTTTTATTTACCTATAAATTCTAAGGAGGCTTCCAGAAGAATTGTAGGACTAAGTTTATATTATAATTAGTTACTTCGAGGTATAGTTAAAGTGATTATTTTGCTTTAGAGAAGTTAGCGGAACAACCAACTGCGTTAAATAAGCGAAAACATTATATTGCTTACAACGACGACCTTGAGTGTGATTTAAACAAGCCCTAAAGCCCTAGCTTCCACCCTCTGGTGTTTCTACCTACTCTCAGACAACCAACAACTCAACATTTTCTCATCGAGTCATGGTCTGAACTCGCAAATAATTGACAGAAAACTCGAATCTGGAGAAAACCCAGATAATGGCGTGAATGAAAGTGTTAATAGTCCACTGAAAGTCACCCAAAGGATAACCACCGGGAATTAACAAATTTTCATTTTTTATTTATTTCAGGAGACAAATTTAATTAATTAATATCCAAACGTTGGAAGAAATCGAGAGTGTCCGAGAAATGTAATGTTCCCCTCAAATTTAAAGCCATTCCTACTAGAATAAATTTATGTAATTTTATTTCCACAAAATATGAAAGTTACCATCACCTCACACGGTCCCGATTTAGTGGTAAAAAGGCTGCCTTAGTAGAATTCAGCAGGTCCAATTTCTGCCTGTGGTTAGGCGTACATGACTCATGCCGCCGATACAAAAAAGTACGAAAGTTACTGTGACAGAGCCAGTTGAAACATGCGGAGCCTAAAAAGTAGACAAGACGACCGCCCAAATGACGTGGTCACTGGTGATTCGATGAAAGAGACTGTCAGTGGAACTCTAAAACGATTGGTTGTTAGAGAGTATCGCATCTTTGAGCGTAGCGTACGACAACCACTGGAGCAACACTCCATCGTTATGAATTGGGCGGTTTTTGGCCATTAATCACACCAGTGCGTTTTTCTTCACCCGTCTTAATAGCGTGCAGTGGAAAATACCCACCAGAGATATTTTCTCATCTGTCAACTAAAATCTGAATGACTCATACTAATCCTCTAGACGAAATTCGAAGAAAACCGTTATTTCCAGAGGTTAAAACGTAAATGAGTGTTATTTCAACATCTCTTTGCAAGTTGCGGTTTTTTAAGGCATAATTATAGAAGGAATGATATTAAAACCAAATCAATACTCATCAACCAATAAACAAGCGTCCTTGATAATTATCACAGGAAAATCGATTATCATTCTCAAAGTCGACTGACTTGCCTACAAGGAACGCCACTTATTTATTTATTTTTTCTAAAAATTGAAAAGGCCTCACAATCTAGAAAGTCTTTTAAACGAAAATTTCCTTGAGAAACTTGTTGATTAATTAATTTGTTCAGAGAAGTGAATATATAAGATTATTTGCTTTCGGTAGTTTGTTTTTCACTCAATTTTTGATGTTTCAACGATGAGTAAGCAAATTCATGTTTCCGGTTGGGCGGATCTGGCAAAGCAGAGAAACAAACCCCCTTTGAAATTTTATTCAATTATTCTATAATTTTGGGTATTTAAACGACAAAATGATGGGACATCCGACATTTCGGCAGCATATTCTTTTAAAATGTTATAAACAATTGAATATTTTCCAAAGCATTTTGCCTAATATTTTTGCTCTTTTACATTTTCATTCTAAATAACTATTAAAAGACATTTAACATATTTTGTTATTACCTTATAAAAGTGGCAGAATTCCCGGACTTTCAAAGAGGCAAAATTGTCGTTGCTTTCATTTAAATAAATATATATTTGTTCGATAAATAACATATTATATATATTTATAATATTTATGATAAAATAGTTCTTCTCGTGTTAATGAAGCGCCATTTTCGGCTGCTATAAAGGCTAATTTTTCACATACAACGCAAAAATTTCACACTTAATATATTTTTAGAGTACGTTTAAATATCATTAAAACTAAAATTAAGCGAAATTTTAATTGGAAGTATAGTTTAACCTTTAAAGAATCGTTATTAATCCACAGGTCCCTCAAACAATATGAGAACAAGTCACAAACTTTTCCATTGATTCAGTTTTATTTTTAAATCATCTTAACATTTAAAATTTGATTTAATCTCTATATTTAAACTCATTTAAGTTTATGTAAGGGTATCATTTTAGGAAATCACAATTTTTAGGTTTTTTAATTATAAATATTCTTATGTCATTCAAAACCAAATCGTTCTATTTCCATATTTTAAACACCATTCAAAGTAAAATTTTTATGGTAATTTTAATGATAAAACATAAACAAAATTTGTTCATAAAAATCGTTCAACATTTTTCGGCAGCTCCGGTGATTAGCAACATTTACCCTAATTTGTTTTAACGAGCTAGAGGTGTGTAAATCCCTTCAAATGAAAATTTTAATCCACCAAAAAATGTTTCTCCTGTTAATCAAATCCCACCAGTCTACAGCCCCGTTGATTTACATTTACACAAACTTTTTCCCATATCTGTTATTCTTATCTCTCTCTCCCGGGTCTAAAGTCAGGCCAGTCTTAGACTTCAGTTCAGCACACAAGTGCTTGAGTCATCCCATCGCTGTTTCCCTACCTTGCTTATGTCCCAAGAGGCGAAGGAGGCGGAGAAGACCATAAATGCCAAGATGGCTCGACTTTCCCTGCACCAAGCTCATAAATTAATGGAAAATATCACCACCGAAGTCTGCGCCGCAATACCAAACTCAAGTCGGAATAATATAGCTGTGTTACCTAATCAGAGCACCGATTGAAAGAACTCGATTTCTTGAAAGCGATTTCCAGGAGGTTTGTGAGTCTTATATCATCAGAAAATTATATTTAAGCTTTTCTGATTATCTTGAACTATGATTTATTTACCTTTTGTTATTATATGTGTATAATATACAGTTGTTTAAATCGTTACTATGGCGCCTGGTGCTTTGTAGAATAAACTTGGAGTTACCACGCGACGCAGGTGAGATGGAACTCATTGCGGCTTGGACTAATCCGCTAAAAGATCAAGCAAGCAAATTAGCAAACATTACATTTGGCAGTTTAGGCCTCTGGTTGCAAAGATTTTTGGATGCTTTTGGTCTAAATCCTTCAGAGGTTACATCAGAATGTCGTGGCAGACGCTAAGTTGGTGCTCAATACAGAACCCACATCATTCCTGGCAAGGGCTCAGAACGGCCCAACAAAGAGTGGAATCCAACCAAGGAAGTTGCTTCGGTGTAAGTTCGCTGGAAATTTCCGCTTTTATCGAGATTGCCCAATCATCAATCACTTGTGCAACAAGTGCAATATGAAAGGCCACAAAGGAGGGTTTCGCGTATTTAACGATGTTGGTCGTTCTGCTAACTTCTTTGAGGTAAAATAATCACTTCAACTATGCCTTTAAGAAATTAATTATGATAATATACAAGTCCCATAAATCTTCAAAATTTTCCCTAGTATTTATAAATAAAAAGAATATTGTTTTGATTTGTCTCTCTTGTTTAAATAAAGTTGAAATTTCGAGGACTGTTTCAAACCGAATGACGTCAAAATAAGATATTTCCCTCCTTGTGGATATGACAGATCCCAGGTTAATTTAAACAATAAAACGTTTGTCAAAGTCAAAAGCAAATAAATGTCAAAAATTATCACATGATGCTTAGCTTCTAACTCTACTGCATTCTTATTCATTCTTGCATTTAGCATTCCTAAAATTCCTTTTAATTACAGCTTTATTATTCTCTTTAATATCTTTCTGTTTAATATTATTCCTTTCATATATTAATTTATAGAGCATCAGAATTAATTAAACATCTCATTGGCTTACTTTCAGGGTTTAATTGAAATTGACGTGTAAAGTGTACATGAGAATCATGTGATGTGTTAAGTGGTTCGTTTACCCACTTCAAAAAAATCACTTTTTTATAATAAAACCCATCTTCATGAAATAATTAGGATTTAATTTTTGTTTAACAAGTTGTTTTAATATACCACAGGTCCACATTTTGGGGCCATAATGGTTTATAAATGCCTCATAGGCGTTGCTGTTCAATCGTCGTAACATCAAACGATTCTTGGCATTGTCTGTAACCGCGGGGCTCTCATTCGATTCGACTACGTGTCTTATATTCAGGCGAAAAGTTTCTTTTTAATAACCGTTTCCAGTGCCTCAAAGTCGCGATGGAGCCTGGCGGAAATATTAGGGAGTCAACAAACTCTGCTCCGAGTTACAATTCACCCGTTTCTCGTATCATAACCTGGTAAGTCTTATTTCGCTATTAGGCCTTAAGAGCCCAGAATTATCCACTGGACAAGGATAGCGACACGACTGTCCAAGAGCTAGCGGATGCCTTCGTGGACGCCAATTTATCAACCAATTCATCTTCCATGTGGAAAAAAAGCACTTTCGCGATCTTTGAATTCCAACTTCTTAACAATCTCTTGCTGGAGAATTCCATTTGCAGACGTTGACCCAAATTGATTTAAACGCTCGTTGGAGGCCGCTTAATGTCATCTTGGCAGCCTGGCATTTGGTCTGCCTTCCGTGAGACTGAATTTGTCGGCTTTGCCGATAAATCGTAGGAAAAGTTAGGCTAGCCTCACTCCATCTTAATCTTACACGGGCCGCTCATTAGGTAGTTAATGTAAACGCAAACCTTTTTTTAAGTCAATCTTGATTCAAGCACTATTATGTAGTGTTTTTCAATAAATTATATTGAATTATATTTGTATTTATTTTAAAAAATTTAATTTTTTTCTCTTTTAAAATGTTGAATGTAATGGGAAGAAAATGGAGGGGTGACTGGAGCTCCCAAGTGATTCAACACTAAATCGAAAAGTCAGACTCTATGTTCACAAATTAATAATGATTTCCTTGTTTATAAATCTAAATAGAATCGGTATTTTGCTGTAAGGAAAAGAAATTTGATTCTATTCGATTTTTTAAATTGTTAGTAAGAATCAACCGACTAACTCTAAAGTATCAACCAAAATAAATATTTGTATGACTTTGTCTTTAAATGAATTCCATTAACATGTTTTTAATTCATATTATAAAATTCTTATTTAATTTATGAAAATCTTTTTATTCTATTATTTACGTTAAATCGTAGGCGTATATTTGGAGGTTTCAACAACCAATGAAGGTAATGCATATTTTGTCACATGTTTTTTAATATTTCATTTTCTTCAATATATTTTTGAAAAAATGTTATTCAATTTTTTCGATTAATTTAAAGATATTTTTGATGGAAGCGAAGGACACTTCTAGAGACAATAAAAAAATTTCAAATTTCAGCTGAATCTTTCGTGGCTTTTGGTCTTGCAATATAAGAATATATGTAAATTTAGTAAACAATTACTCTTTTAACTAGTCTAAATTCAGTTATTTCTCTGCGAAATCTCAGAGACAGTCTTGGGCAAGGTTATTAAATCGTTGGCAAGACTGAACTCAACAACACTAAAGTATTTGTTTAAATGAAAATATGCACAATTTTCCTTAAGACAAATCACTTTATAATGCCTTTTATTCATATCTCAGCAAATAATTTTGCTTATGTTCATGGGAATGTTTAACTGTAGCAATTTCTTCGGATCTTTAAGGTGAATTTAAAGACTAATGATAGATCATTTTAACCGTTTCAAAACATGTTTTTATCACCCTTATTTTCATTATATAATGCCTTAATATTCTTTAAAAATAATTAAATTTGCAAGACTTAAAGGCATGGGCACAGATTACCACGCTCAAGCACGTCCTAATTATTCAAAGTTATTTATCATTAAACAAACGTTTTAGGAATAGTTTTTAATTTATTTACTTAAAAGATTTTAAAATGTAGTAAAATATTTTATGTGTTGATGTTCTTAATGTTCTAAAATAGTAAATTAAGCTCGTACAAACATAAATTAGTTGTACATCTTTCAGATCTTAATCAAGTTGCAGAATGCAACTCCCGTATTTAACGGTAAGCCAATGTGGCCTGCAAGTTTTTGCTATAAAGCCAGTCCTAAAATACAAAGTCGGGTTCCTGGCCCGATTTTGGAGGAAATAATAGCTAATTGGGGCTATTTTAAGAAGATTCCCTTGAAGAAAATAGTGTTGTCTCCATGTAGATTAACTCTTATTTATATTAGAATAATTTATCTTTTCATAGTTGAATTTTTCCTTATTCTAGAGGAATTCTCACATTCAGAGAGTCCAGTTGAAGTTTCATTTGTGCAGATTTCAAAAGGCATTCTAAACAGCGAAAACTGTTAAATAAAACTGTTTATCGCTAATCAACTTGCACTTTCTGCGACCTTTTTCATCTTCTGATGAAGATAAAGACAGAGCAGGAAAATGTGAAAATCTCTCCATGAGAAAGACCACGATACCTAGGCAGTCTAGAATTTTCAATAAAAATATCACAAGAAGAATGTTTGGAACATTAAAGTGTAGTATGAACCACCTCTTCGAATTAGGTAATTTACACTTGTTTTTTAAGTCTTAGCTAAATATTAACTTGATTTCTTCTTTAGCATTGGTCAAATTAGGTAAAAGTTGTTGATATATCAGGGGATTTCGGGTTTTTGAAAAGTTGCAACATAAATGCGTTTGACCTTGAAGTGCATACATTTGTGAATAAATAGGAATGCATTCTATAATGGAAAAGTTTTTTAGAAATGAATGCCCTAAACAATAATACCAGCTTTTTCATAGCCATTCTTTATAATTTTCTTAAGGATTTCGAAAACATTTAATTCAGTCACAACATGGATTAGACGTCAAAATTATCATAAATTTTCAAGTGTTCTATAAAAAAATATTGAGTCATTTAATTGCTAAGTTACGCTTGAAAAACCACATGAAAATTGAGTTTTGATAATCTGCCTTTGTTTGAGAAGTGCATCTGTCGATATTAAACTGCTTAGTCATTCCTACCATTGATTTCACACCTAAATGTTTCGGCTACTGAAAATAAATAAGTAGCATTGTTACTACATTCTCATAAACTGCCCTCGTGCCTCGGTCAAATATATCATTTGGAATAAATTGCAAATTGCAAAATTTAAATTTTACTTTGTTTGAACGCAAAGGGTTTATTCACCTTGTAACCCATTTTGATTTTGATTCCGAAATGTGAAGGATTTACTTCCATATGCTAGCAGAGCTATTGGTATTTTAACAAAGTACATTTTGACTCACATAGCCACCATAGCAACTGCAGTTTACAGCCTTTGCAAATATTTTATGTCACTCCAGAGCTGTGACCTCTGGTAACCCAATTAGAAGTCTCCAAATACCGTTGTCTTGCGACCTCATAATATTTGCCAGCCGCTACCTGAAAAAAATAATGTTTACAGGACTCAAAAATGCGCTTAAATGCTTCTTGCTCACCCAAGCGTTAATTTATAAGTTAATATCTGGAATCCTAGTGCTATATCATCAGAAAATTATACTAAGGATTTTCTGCTTACTTTGAACTATAATTTATTCACCTTTCCTTGTTATCTGTATAATATGTGCAGTTGTTTAAGTCGTTAATATGAGGCCTGGTGCTTCGTTGAATAAACTTGGAGTTACCACGCGTCCCGTCTCTCGTGGACGTGATCTAACGTAATGTTTACTAATCAAACCACCTTGGGTAGCACATTATGGCGACGCAGCTTTAAAAATGCAAACGAAAACTCCAGAAGAGTAAATCACTGATCAGATTATTTCAGTGCCCGTTTCCAGTCCTCAAAGTCGCGATGGAGCCTGGAGAAAATGCTGGAGTCATCAAATGTTGCTCCGGGTTTCACTTCAGCCGTTTCTCGTGTCATAACCTGTAAAGTTCCCGAATTATCTTTTTTCAAGCCCAACGCATGGCTCTCTTTATTGATTAACCTAAAATATCGATTACGAATGACGCTTTGTAGTCACATGAATCGAAATCAATGCTTTTCACCACGACTTAATTAAAACAAAATCCCCAATGGTAACTCATTCCTTCCCGAGAACCCCAATTAAACACATCATTCAGTAATCTTCATTTATTTATTTATTACGATGTAAAACTCATTACCAATCACAAAATATCTCAATTCTCTCTCTCGACCTTTTGGTTTTCTTTCGGAGCATCAGTAATCACTTCCTCATCCTCAAGGTCGCTTTCTGATTGGACAACCTCCCCTACGGGAACACATGCCAACGACTTCTGAAGCATAATTGTCCCTTCATCTACAAAAACACCACAAAATTGTTAGAAAAATTTTCGATTTACCAACAGTAAGGGGAGGAAAGTTGCACTCACGGAAGAGGTCCAACACTTTGGCCGGTTTGTTAGTCCACATTACACCGAAAATGTAAAAAGGAATAGCGGCCAGAATGAGGAAGAGGTTGCTAAGACACTGCTTGGGTTTTATGTAGGCAGTGAAGCCGAGAATGAAGAGATCGCAGACTAGAAACACGATCGGAACCACCAGGGGTAAACGGAAGGTTTCTTTCGATGAGTCTCGCGTTACCCCGCCAAAGTGGTCTTTCAATCGGAGATGAATGAGAACGGACACAGCGAGAGCAGCGATTAGGGACATTGCGAAACCCGCCAGTTCGATTAGGGAGAAGAGGTCACTGTAGAACTGGAAGCCGGTGGCCAGAACGAGCTGTAACACAGACAGACAACAAAGAAACAAGGGCATCGGCGAACTTTTCCTACAACTTACCAAAATAAGAACCGCTGGGATCGGGGTGAGGTTCTGGTGGTGAATGAGAGCGAATATCGAGGGTAGATGACCATTTCTTGCTCCAGAATACGTCAAACTTTGGGAAATGAAGCAAAAAATCTCTATTATATTTACTACCTACCGGGAAATTGCCATGGTGATGCCGTTTATGCTTCCAAAGACCGAGGCTCCAACGAGAATTGGCATAACCGTTGCAAACCACGGCATTGCACGCTCAGCAAACAGCTAAAATTGTGGTTAAAAGGTGAAATAATCGTACTATGGCAATAGCGGCCGAGCCAGACCCTGTGCTTAGCATCTCTGTCGGTGTCAAAACAGCCAGATAGGCGATGTTGGTGAACAGATAGAGCGCTGTTACGAGAGCGAGGGCAATGCCGATTGCTAAGGGCAGGTTTCTGCAGGAAGAAAGGCGTTAATTTTATTGGAAAAATTCACCTAGCTGGACGCTCCATTTCTTCCACGAGAAAGTTGAGGTAGTTCCAACCTGCGAATGCCCAAAATCCTTGGTAGAAACTCAGAGCTAATAGACCCAGAGACGAAGTGGAATCTTCGAAGGGACTTTCGAAGCTCTCAACACGGCCTTGGATGGAAAAAGGATGATTGGATACCAAGATACACCTACCCATAGCCAGGTGGTAAAACCCGAAGCCGATTATGAGGATGAGGGCAGTGAATTTGGCGATGGAAAATACCACGGCAACTCTGGTAGCCAAGGAGACTTTGTAGCAGTTGATGGCACAGATAAGCACTAAAATTGGGGATAATAGAAAGACCACATTACTTATTGCGGTGATGGCGATGAGAATTTTAACACTCCGTGGGATGTCACAGGTTGGGAAAAGGGGTTGAAGAATGTACTCAGAAAAGATTATGGCGTTGGCAGCGCAGGTGACGCCACCGATGATGAAAAAGGTGATCCACATGATGATGAAGGCGGGAAAACCTCCAAAGGCTTCCATGACGTATGTGTATTCACCGCCAGACTTTGGAATTCGAACTCCCAATTCGGCATAGACTAGAGCGCCCATCATGCTGAAGAAGCCAGTAACAAGCCACATTACCAACGAAAGACCGACTGATTTGGAGTAGCGTAAAACTCCGACAGGACTAACAAAAATTCCTGAGCCGATAATTACGCCAAAGACAATGCTGACGGCCTTCACGATGCCAATATCCTTTTTCATTTTAATGACGTTGGAAGAAGACTGAGAAGAATTCGATTCATTGTCATCATTTTGTTTTGATGACCTCATGAAATCTGTTCGTCCCTGAAAAGTTACTTTTTGCTTCTTTGCTGACTTTTTAACCATGATGAAACCCGACTGACAGTTTCACATCAAAATTTTGAAATATTGGCCAGTCTCAAGGTTGAAGTCGTAGGCATAAATAAAGTGTATTAAATAAAAGAAGCCAAAAGCACTTGCTCTAATAATAATGAAAAATAAAATTTCTAATTAATGTTCCTTTGTAATCTATGAAAAGTATGAGGAACTGAATAAAATAGTCCAATATAGGAGCGATTAATAAACAGAGGACCATGATGAAACTTTGACAGCTTCTAACTATTTTTTGCTTTCAATAGGCAATCAACCAGCACTGGATAGAAATGAAAGCAATAAAATGTGTCTATAAAGCAATAAATGGGCGAAAATGGATGCACCCTTCACATAATTGGCTGCTGATATCCAAGCTATAGGAAATGACTGTGGACAATATCATCCACATCATTTCATTAAGACTTGCGAAAAACTTAAAAAATTTTAACCAAAATGTGAAATTGTGTTCAAATCCAAATCGTAGTTGAATAATTTAATACCCCAGATGCTATGTGTACTACTGATCGATAATGTAAAATAATTTTTTATTTCAAATTTTGTAGCGTAAACCTGGTGATTAATTATCTTTAACTTGTAAAATATTTTTTTTGTGAATTTAATATAATAGACTAATAAACAAGTGGTTTTTCAAATTGCTCAAAGTAACCCGCGATTTCCAAAGACCTTTGGTCCGTTAGTTTGGTCGTTTTGTATCTGTTTTGAAAATGGATGGGTTTATCCCGGAAAAGAACAATGGTTGTTCCTTTAGCACTATTACCTTGGATAATTCCACTGAAGAGATTCCGATACCAGTGAGTTACTTCGCGGATAAGTCATGTTCTTTTTCTTAGGACCTTAAAAACTACTCGGAGTACTACTCCAGTCCCTTGAATTACATCCGTCTTATGCATATCGCGCAAATTTCCCCAGTTTTCCGTGGAAGAGCTCTCAAAATTGCTCACGAACTCATAATCTCAAGCCTTAATATAACAGCTTATGAGCAGATTTTCGAGATTATCCGTCTAAGCGTAAGTACAACCTCTTATACTTCCATTTCCCTTTAGCGCGAGCAATTCAGCATGAATGGCCAAGATGCCACTGATGAAATCAAGGCTTCCAGACAGGTAGCAGATTTGTGAATCTCGTAGAAATGATATGTTTCTTTTGTGTGTGTAGATCGAGGATTCTATTCCATACAGTCAGGAGTGGATTAAAGATACCATCGGCCGTTGCGATCGCAGTCGTGAAGATCTCGACGCTGAGATCAAGAACTTTAAGGCCAACACCCTCAAAGAGTGCACAAGGTGAGGTGGATGGGCGCTCATACCCTTTTTTAAAAAAAACATCAAAACAGAACAACTGACAGAGTTTCCCCTCCGTCTGTAGAACGAGCTACCTCGATTTCGGTCGGCTCTGTATGGAAATGGGGGACTTTGATGAGGCACTGAAGTACTTTATGCGTTCCCGGGAATACAGTGGCTCTTGGCAGCAGGAGGTGACCTCCTGTGTCTTCTCTATAAAGGTCCGTTTCGACGTCTTTAGAGTGGATTTCTGCCTGTTGGACCTTCTTCTGTCGATTGCGTAAAATAGCGTCTTTCTGCCTCATCTAGGCTGCGCTCTACCTGAAACGCTGGTCCTTAGCCGGCTCCTACGTTAGCTTTGTCCAGCGCTGCATCGAGCAGAACGTCCCCAGCGCTGCTGCCAACGCCACCACATCCACGGCGGCGTCGTCATCAACTGCCACCGTCAGCGGCGATGGCAGCGGTGACAGCTCAGTCCACGAGAGCCGTTCCACGCCCACCTTCCCTCACGTCCCACTGCAGACAGCGAGGACAGAGATCTGCCTTGCTCAGGCCCTCATCGATATGGCTGGCGGGAACTATGATGCGGCCATTACGAGCTTTCTTGAGGTGCGTTTCTGTCGTCCGGTCGTTGGGATTCCCTCGTTTCTTCTTCTAGCCCTCCCTCCATCAACGTAGGCCAATCTGGACCCCGACGAAGTGACTCCCCAGCATCCCGCGTCCCTCCTGACCGCCTCCGACGTCGCTCACTGCGTCACCCTCTGCGCTCTCGCCTGTCTCGATCGCTCCGCTCTCAACGCTCGCATCCTCTCCAACGCCGCCTTCCGCCTGCTCGCGGAACTGGAAGCCGGTTGCGGGGCGGCGCTCTCCGCTTTTGCCTCCGCTGACTACGCCACCGCCCTCCGCCTCGTCCGCTCCGCCATTGCTCCCCGACTCCGCGCTGACTTCTTCTTTGCCGATCATGTGGAGCCTCTCTGCGTTCTGGTTCGCCAACAGGCCCTCAAGCGCTACGTCGCGCCTTTCGAAGTGGTCGATTTGGTGAGGATGGCGGGAGTCTTCGAGGTGTCTGTCAGGGAAGTGGAGGAGGAACTCGTGGAGCTGATGAAGAGAGGCGAAATCCGTGGTCTGGTGGATGTGGAGAAGAAGGTGAGCTAATGAGTTCCATTTAAGTAGGGTTGGGTCGGTGATAATGGTGGCGGGTGGATGTCCTGAGCTGGTGGTTGCGCAACTACTGAAATGGATTTAAGTAGTCGGGTCTGATGACGATCGATAGTAGAGTGAGTGGGTGTCTGCAACTACTGAAATGCATATAAGTAGAGCGCGGATTTGTTTCCATCTATGTTGTAGGTGATGCAGGTGGCGAAGGAGAATGTGCGCTGTACGACGTACACGCGAGCCATCGGCTTAATCGACGCTGTTCTGTATCGGATGCAGTTCGCCATTGTCCGCGCCAATCTCCTGTCTCGGCGTTCTGTGGAGGAGGCGGTGGAGAGGAAGACGTAGAAGTGTGTCTGGAAGGTCAGTTCCATTGAATTTTGGGGATTTTGCGATTTACTCAGTTTCGTTGGGACTCGAGTGGGTTGAAATTTCGGGCGTTTAGGTTGTATTCCTCAAAATATTAACTGTTTCCATTATTTTGTCCGGCTTCTGTGAATTTGATGTCTTGCTTTTTTAGTGCGCCAGCCCACTTCCAAATCACACAGAGACTGGAAATTTTGCAACAGCAAAAAGCGCTGGAGCACTTTGCTGTCTCCTCCCACCATCATAACCACCTTCCACTTTGTCGCTGAAACGTCGCCTATCTTGGAGTGACTGGCCCTCTGTACGATGCCATTCTTCCCACCCACTTGTAGACGAATGTACAATCTTTATTGCTGCTTCGAAATACGCCTATTTGTCGATTGTTTGTCTTTTCAAAAAAAGGAATCCCGCTCAAAACACGTCGGTAAAGGGGCACCGAGAATGGAGATCTGTAGCAAGATCTAAATCCCCCAAAGCCAACCCTATCACGCTATATTCCGCTTTGTCTAACCCCGTTTCCATGGAAACTCAACGTAAAAGAGATTTAAATTTAATTCACATCCACCTTTGAATAGCTCAGGGTCCACGTATCGACGCCTATCCACATTGAGTCAACTCTCTTTCTAATAGTAGAGATATTAAAAAAACACTTCGCTAAAGCACCACAGATTGCATTTCATGCGGCCACATAAGTGTTTCGATAAAAAACCGCGGGTCGTAAATAGCTAATAAGATATGCGCGCGGTTGGAGATAAACCAATCAGCGTTGAGTAGAAGAGGGCGCGCGTCCTGAACGTGTGTGTGATAAAAAAGGACGATTCTCATTGGTCCGAGGGGCCAGAGGCACTGGATTCCTTTGCTCCGCCGGCTGCCAAGGCCTCGTCAAGGGTGTTGAAGCCGTCCGGAAGGCGGTACATGTAGGACTCATTCCTTTTCTGTCTGCTACTCCTCCGGTCGCTAACTCCGGCTTCTTCTTCTCCTCCTTCCTTCTCTTCCGGAGGACCCACTTCCCAGGGGTAGTAGCCAGTGCGAATGAAGGTCTCCTGGGCGGCAATGTGCTTCTCTATCGCCTCACGGTCGGCCTGGGCCTTTTCAACCGGCCACGGACCGTATTTTCCCACGATAAAGGCACGTGTTCTCAGATACTCCCCCGATTCCTCAAATCGCTTCAATTGGCGCTGAAAGAAACCAATAAAACACGGGAGGGGTGAGTGGACCAATCAGAGGCGAGCTTGGCACCGATTGGCTCCTAGGAGACGATTACTCAACTATGATTAGATAAGAGGACTAAGTGAATCTCAGAAGTGGGAAAAATTAAAATGTGCGACCTATACTCGAGAAGGTGGCACATTTGCGTCTGAGAAGAATTCATTCAAAGACATGGGAGTTCTCAAGAAGCAAAGACACCACAGGAGCGAATTTAAATTTATACAAATAGGTGCAAAAAACACGTGGTTAACGAAGCCTAACGATTTGGGACTAAGCGAATGAGCACGACGAAAGGAAAGCTAACCAAAAATCCCTCATTGGGAGATGCACCAGGACGAGCAGCTCTCATCGCCTTATAGATTTCCTTTAAATTGAAGTCGGTAGCAACTAGGAGATATGCGATAGTAGCAGAAACACTGCGAGAAATGCCACATGCACTAAAACGAAAAATAAAAACTGCTCATAACCAAGTAAAAATTCATTTTAAAGTCTAGTGGGTGAAAGACTTGCCAATGAATCAAAACGTTACCATGGTTAACCCTGGCGCCATGAATGAAGTCAATAGCGTCCGTGAAGAACTTCGAGATGTCCTCGTCTGGAGAATCGTTGATAAGAAACTGCTTGTGAACACGCTTATGGTTCTAGATGGATGGAGTTGAATTTAAAAACACAACAGTTAGAAAAGTCTTAACAGCAAATGCATAGTAAAATTACCATAGTGGATAAGTTACCAGATTAAGTTTGACCTGGAAGAAGCTGCAAATATGCGTGACCTGTGCTCCGTCCAGCTCTTTTTCTGACTTTGCAGAAGAAATTCCACCAACATACACGCCGGGAATTATCGATGATATACTTCCACCCATCCTAGATCTGCATTCGAGATATCCGCTATTCAATTTAAGGGCATCATTCATACTAATTTAGTTAGACAAACAACTTAATAACTAATTTGTAATACTTTAATACATATATAAATGTTAAAATTAAATTAATCGAAAATATTTTTAAGGAATGTTTATAACAATACATGAGTGCCTACTGACTTATTTCGTCTTTCTATTTTTGATTATTTTTAGTGAAATGAGCTAATAAATATATGTTACGTTGATCTAGTAGCTAGTAAATTAAATCGCTAACTCAAGAGTCACTAGTTTTATAGCTTCAGAGTGACCACTGAGCATTCGCGACTGAGCCTTAGCTACCTTTTACATCATCCGTTTAATTAATTGCTGTTTTCAAGGAAGCAGAGATATTGAATAGATTGGTGTACACTTGAAAGCTTTTACCAAAGCCCTCTAATATTTTGACATGAAGTACTTAACTACATATCAGTAGGCATTTTGAAGATCGGTATTATTAACTGGTTGTCTATATCCGCCACAAAATTGCCCACTTGGTTAGGGAATGGGCACAGGCTTATTTAATTTATACTAAATACATCTTGTAGAAAATCAGGGAAGTCCTCTCTGAGGTCCACGACGAACGCTCTACATTTTGTGTCTTAGTGGTGGTATAATCACCCGTTTGATAAACTTTTTCATTACTACTTCAACCGTAGTCAGATAAAAGGAGAAATGGATTATTTTGGAAGGAGTTTGGTACTTTATGCGAAACTAAAATACAAAAGTAATATTATTATGGGAGAAATATTGTTTCGCTGCTGACTGCAAATTTGAATGGATAAAAGTCAAATAACTCCTCAATTTTTTGAAAATCAAAATAAGAACCCAATGGAGTGCTATTTCCAGTAAACGTTTAAAAAATCATCAGTACTTCACCGGCTCATAGTCATCCTCATGTGAATAGCTAAATGGGGCTGAGCGTGGGGATTTATAAGAAACACGTTTCCTCTTAGCACAGAGGGTGTAAATGATAACGGCTAGTAGGACAAGAATGACGACGAGCTCCAGGCTAATTAGAAGTAGCTTCCAGTCAAAGCTGGACTTGGACGGCAAGTCTTCACGTGGACCTGGGGTGGTCAAGCTCGCCAATCTGTAGCGTGAATTAGTGGGAAAGAGCATCAGTGCTGCCCATTCGTTCATGCAGAGAGTCAGGTGGGACTTTTCCGGCTCAGAGTTCATAAACACCGTCAAATCGACGTCTGACCAGTAGGGGGATTCTCTTACCACGTCTGGCGCGTCTTCGCACGACCCCTTAACTGTTGAAAAAGCAACGAGCAATCTTAATTTGATAATCTCTCTCATAAAAGGAGTTGCAAGTGCATTTAAATTTTTTTCGTATTTCAGCAGACTTGAAGGAAAAATTACGATTAATGTATTACTTAATATTTTGAATTTTAAACTAAAAAATGGATTGTGGTTTAAGATATCTGCACTTACATGCTGTGAGGTAGACAACATTCTTTATCTCGTCAACAATGCTGCTGTTATCAGGGTGGTGAAATACGAGAGTGCAGTTGACTTGTGTGGCGCCAGATTGCGTAAAAGTTGGGATAACCGCAGTGGAGTTTTGTAATTCTTCAGATTTTATGCCTTTGACCTGCTAAATCGTTCGAGGAAGAGGAATTGCCTACCCCTGCAAACGTACGGCCATCAGGACCAATGAGGAGGCAGTGCAGGTCACACATGAATCGGCTAGATGAGCACGTGAGTGCATTTTGTCCCTCGGGCTCAACTGATAGGAATCTGGGTGGGTAGGTAAGAGCCGGATATTGGTATTGAAGAACCCTGAAGGCCATATGCGGTCTGGTTATCCATACATCCAAAAGGTACGTAGTATTAACGCCAGGGATATTGAGCGAGCTCTCTAAAATTTTTAAAAATATATATATAATACTGGTATTTCTGTAAAACAAAATATTCTATAGAATAAAAAAATAGTTTACAGATCATATAATGTTAGAAATTTTTAAAAAATCATCATTAATTTAACTGAATGTCTGTTGTTTTTCTGGTCCACATGCGCTTTTCATGGTCGATAAATGTAACCAGTGTGTTCTTAAAGGCTAGGTTAATAGAGTGCATTTGGGTTGAAGCGGAGTTCGAATAATTACCACCAGCAGTTGCGACCGTAACTACTAATGAAAGAAGGATGGCAAACATTGGTCCAAAATAACTGTGACTCCACCGTCCTGTGTATTTATATTCGCAGCTCCGCCCACGATTTGCGTGCACGTCATGTAACAGTCACATAAACAATTTCAAATGTGCATCCCTTCGAGCTACTTATTTTTTCCAACGACACCTATTCTGCCAGTTTTTGAAGAGGAAATCTGCAATCTGATCATCGTCTGCTGGTGCTATCAACTTAAACAAAATTTGCTTGACTCGAATCTGCCAATTATCACAAACCTAGATAAAAACGTATTTACTTACGAAGAGGGATGAATTTGTTTAGCAAACAGTCTGTCTAGTCCTGGAGTGTGCACCAGGACAATGTCTACCACACAATGGGTCATGGGTGTAGAGCGTACGGAGCGCGATCCGAGTGATTATAAATCTCTTTTCGAAGCTGAGATAAACAAACGTTTGAATGCGTTAATCAATAAACTTTTTGGGCCACTCGACTCTCTAAATGTTCAGAAATATGGCAAATATGAAAAAGTGGACGATTTCAATGTTATAATTTAGTTTGTTAAGAAAGCAGATTTTCGTATTGAGATGAAAAGCTGACTAAGCAGCCGATCGATAATCAATAATTTTCTTGCCTCAGATATGCACACACGATTTGATCTACGCGACTTAAAATATCATTTTTCTTGACCATTTTTAGGCTCAAAAAATTCGAAAAAGGGCATTCTGAAGGCCCCGAAAGTTGTTTTTTTCTCAGGAGCATCAAAATAGCGCGTGCGTTGTGGTAATTGCGCTTTCTCATGCGCGCTTGAGCACAAAGTTACCATAGCGAAGGAGGGCACGTCTAATATGGTCAGAATGACCACAGAAGCGGGATTGAGTTCATGGATGTGCTTGTGGGTGTGCCTCGTAATGAAGTTAATTCAATCATACGGGGGTGCCAATAGGTTACAAGTGTGTGGCCTCGGTGTAACTTCCAAATCGATAAAAACCGCTAAAATTGAAATCCTGGTGGAGTGGAGTGCATCGAATGGTCATCATTGGAGAAATTTTGCGAATCTCTCATGGATTATTAAAATACGATAAATTTAAATTTCAAAAGGCCTTTTCTGGCTATAATGGCCTATTGTTAGCAAATTAGAATAAAGCTTTGCTCAAACAGTTAGAATTCACCGATAAATTTTAGTGTAAATGGAAAATATATTTATATTTGCTAACAAGATTTTCAAACGAAAAATCTAAGAAGATTATTCAAAAATGGGCCATTTAAATGGTTGAATTTAAATTTCTAAATGGAAAATAAGGTAACGAAACAGTTTTATATGACTACTTGGAATCATAGACTCACATTTTCATTGTAGGATTTAGATTTTGAACTAAATATCCCATTTGAACTCTGAAGTATTTTCAAACTAAAAATCTAAGCGCTTTCTTAATTTAACTCTTGGCGTAAAGTTGATTTTTATTTCTAAATCAAATTCAATTTAATAATGAATCTTTTCAGACTTATTTTAATGCACGATTTGATAAATTATTTACGGTAGAACCAAAATTTGGGCTCGGTATTTCGTTTGAGTTCTAAAGTCTTTCCAAACTACAAATCGAGGTAATTTGCTTCGGTTAAGACCTGGCCTACTGTGCTTTGTTATTCAAATTATATTTATTATATTATACTATATTTCCGTCAAAGCTGTTGCTAGTAATGATTATCAATCAAATTGGAATTATTATTTAATCTTCGTATTTGTGAATTTTCTCGAGAATTTAATTTGGGATTTCAAAATGCTTTTAACGAAATGTTTTGCGCTAGAAACGAATATCTCCGTTTATTTTCATTCGATTCTTATAAATTAAGTCATTTTTTAAAACAAAATGCCACTATTTCAGTCAAGACGAAAGTGATTTAAAACAAGTTGCATTTCGGTTGAGCAACTTCGTTGTATTAAAATATCCTCGTTACTTAACTTATTATTTTTCATTTTTGAAACATTAATTTTGTGAATTTATTGCAATTTTTATATTTTCATTCAATTAAAAACTTTTAGCCATCATAACCCCCCGAAATTAAGAGTCAAAGAGCACACATCAATACACACATATGGGGCACTTTATTGCGAACCAATAGAATGAACAGACGATGGTGATGGTGATGATGATGATGGTGGTGGTGGTGGGGAAGGTGAAGGGGGTCAGATTCAAGGTCGTTGCTCTTAGAAGCACTTCCTATGGACAATGCTGGGTCCGGACTCATCATACTCCTGCTTGGTGATCCACATCTGCTGGAAGGTGGACAGGGACGCCAGAATGGAACCACCGATCCACACGGAGTATTTGCGTTCCGGTGGGGCGATGATCTTGATCTTCATCGTCGTGGGCGCCAGGGCCGTGAGGTCCTTGTTCATGCGGTCAGCGATTCCGGGGTACATCGTGGAACCTCCTGACAGCACGACGTTCGAGTAGAGGTCCTTCCTGATATCCATGTCGCACTTCATGATGGAGTTGTAGGTGGTCTCGTGGATTCCATTGCACTCCAATCCAAGGAAGTTCGGTTGGTAGAGAGCCTCAGGGCAGCGGAATCGCTCGTTTCCCACGGTGATGACCTGCCCATCCGGCAATTCATAGGTCTTCTCGAGTGAGGAACTGGTTGCCGCGGTTGCCATCTCGTTCTCAAAGTCCAGAGCCACGTAGCAGAGCTTCTCCTTGATATCACGCACGAGTTCGCGCTCAGCATTGGTGATGAAAAAGTCGTCGCGCTCTCTCAGGATCTTCATGAGGTAGTCGGTGAGATCACGACCAGCCAGATCCAGACGCAGGATGGCGTGGGGAAGAGCGTAGCCCTCGTAGATGGGCACGGTGTGACTAACACCATCTCCAGAGTCCAACACGATACCCGTGGTACGACCAGAGGCGTGCAGCGACAACACAGCCTGAATGGCGACATACATGGCTGGGACGTTGAAGGTCTCGAACATGATCTGCGTCATCTTCTCACGGTCGATCTTGGGGTTGAGTGGAGCCTCTGTGAGGAGGACTGGGTGCTCCTCGGGGGCAACACGAAGCTCGTTGTAGAAGGTGTGGTGCCAGATCTTCTCCATGTCATCCCAGTTGGTCACAATACCGTGCTCAATCGGGTACTTGAGGGTGAGGATACCTCTCTTCGATTGGGCTTCGTCACCCACGTAGCTATCTTTGCCGCCCATGGCAACAATGATGCTCTGCAGTCTTGGACGACCGACGAGGGATGGAAAAACGGCTCTTGGGGAGTCGTCACCGGCGAAACCGGCCTTGCACATACCGGAGCCATTGTCAACAACGAGGGGTTGGATCGCTTCAGCCATTGAGGAGAAGGTGCTTCTCAGAAGGTGAGGTGAGCAGCCTCAGCCTCTGAAGAGGGTTATATAGAGCCCCTGTTGTGAGCCAAGAACCAATGGTTACACCTCGCCAGAGACGCGGGGTATTGTGAATAAGTTCTGAGTTGGTTTCTTGAGTAATGCTCTTATGTAAATAAGAACACGTGATGATGAAGTGATGCTTTTAAAACACACGGCGAACTGTCAAGTGGTACTGTCTGAAGCACTACGACTGCCGCCACCATCTCGTTTTTTGATTAAAACAACTAAAAAATGTGCATCTAATGTAAAGAAACGCTTGTTTTGATACCAAAGCCAAGATAAACAAACGTTTGAATGCGTTAACCAATAAACTTTCTTGTCAGGAGATGAAATAGGACTATTGATTAAATCAATTAAAACAAAAATGATACATTTAAGTCCCTACGTCATTCCAAACTGTAACCGCAGTTATTTCTGCTTTAATATTTCCGAAAACACTGCATATTTTTACCCTCTCAAGCATGGCCATTGGTCCGTTGCTAAGGAAGACACCTCTTTCACCCGTCTTAGTCACAGGAAGTGGGAAGGCTTTGGTATCAAAACAAGCGTTTCTTTACATTAAATGTACATTATTTTAGTTGTTTTAATCTAAAAACGAGATGTTGGTGGCAGTCGTAATGCTTGAGACAGTTGCAAACGCTTCTATGAGAGTCCAAAATGTCTGCCGTTTTAAAAGATTGTAACCATTTTTAGAGCATTTCTAGGAATAGTTAATTTAAATAAATGTATTAAATAAGAAAAATATTAAAATGCGACAACTTTTGACTGTTTATGGCATGATCAAAGATCATGCTGCAAAAAGTGTGCGGTGTTTCCATTATTCTGTCCAACACATCTTACCGCAACATCAAATCTTCTTCATTATCGCGCACGATCACTTCAAAAAGCAACGAACTGATCCCATCTTAAAGAAATAATTAATGCAGATATCGAGTAAATTTTTGGTGGAGAAAATTACCACCGAAACTGGATTTCAAATCTGTCAGGTAACACTGATAGTTTACCGCTAGACCAAACTTTTAAGGAGTGTAAATAAAGGGCAGTTTCGAATAAACAGTAAGGGATGTATAAACATTTTTAGGTGGGTTCCTGTTAATCATGTGCTACTCCTGACGAGGAGCGATTTTGTTTGGAGACTGGGTCATGTTCTGCGCTCTGCACTAATCGACAAAAATTCAGTCGTTATTTCTGAGACCACCAGCACCTCTTGAAATGTCAAGCGGGCAGTTTCTGTTATAATAGAGCAGATTTTCGCCAATGGATTCGTTGTTTAAATCGTCGGTTTCAGCTTCATGCAGTTCCATTGGACCTTGTGCGCTTTAAATAATAGATGGGCGTCGCAAACCGAATAAACAAACGAGAGTTCATTTACTCACGTACGTCTTGGTTGCATAAACAAAGGCAGGAATTAATGACGCAAATGGATGAACTATTTGACTTAACACGTCGCTACTTAAATACCATCAGTAGTTGATTTGAACTCACTGCATCTATTGGGGGTAGGATGCAGGACAAAAGCCTTCATACAATAAAATGAATTTTAGGCGGAATTTTTACTCAATTAACCTAAATTTATTAATTTTAAGTATTGGTGGATTAAAAATACTTTAAGAAATTAACTTAATTCGGGAAAACAGCATGAACTTGTTCCACGAGTCGTGAGGCACTGAGATTTGCTTTTTCTTGCCATTTTTCCTCCATTTTTCCTCTCCTTTCATAATAAAATCCTATTTTTAGCCTTTTGTCTTTTTGCTCTCCACTTTGGCAATTTAAATTGGTTTTTTCTTCAAGGTTTATTAAAAATTAAAAAAATCTCTTGTAGGTTTTGCGTTCTAAATTTTTAAAGAATGATCAGGTTTAAAACTGATCACTTTAGAAATTTGTAGACGAAGAAACAATTTATATAATAATTATATATATATATATAATGATAATTTCGTTCTTTTCAAATGTGCCAACTGAATTTCAATCTATATAAAATATATCTGGAACAATTTATTGAATTAATTCCTTTTCTAAAGATTGTTAAGCGATAATAATGCATTATTAAATAAATATTTTATATATTTATAATTTGTATCATTAATTGTGGTTCCTTTAGTTAATATCAAACCTCCTACAGAAATTTAGAAATAGCTAGGATAATTCCTCAGTTTTTCTTCTGATGCACTTATAAGTGGAATAACGTATATACTTCATATTTATGTAATTTTAATATACCCCATTTATTATCCACAAATCCACTTTTAAGTGTGTGCTTTAATAGCATCTCTACATCATCACGCGTTCACCAATACCTCGCGTCTCTGGCGAGGTGTAACCATTGGTTCTTGGCTCACAACAGGGGCTCTATATAACCCTCTTCAGAGGCTGAGGCTGCTCACCTCACCTTCTGAGAAGCACCTTCTCCTCAATGGCTGAAGAGATCCAACCCCTCGTTGTTGACAATGGCTCCGGTATGTGCAAGGCCGGTTTCGCCGGCGACGACTCACCAAGAGCCGTCTTTCCATCCCTCGTCGGTCGTCCAAGACAGCAGAGCATCATGGTTGGCATGGGCAGCAAAGATAGCTATGTGGGTGACGAAGCCCAATCGAAGAGGGGTATTCTGACCCTCAAGTACCCGATTGAGCACGGTATTGTGACCAACTGGGACGACATGGAGAAGATCTGGCACCACACCTTCTACAACGAGCTTCGTGTTGCCCCCGAGGAGCACCCAGTCCTCCTCACAGAGGCTCCACTCAACCCCAAGATCAACCGTGAGAAGATGACGCAGATCATGTTCGAGACCTTCAACGTCCCAGCAATGTATGTCGCCATTCAGGCTGTGTTGTCGCTGTACGCCTCTGGTCGTACCACGGGTATCGTGTTGGACTCTGGAGATGGTGTTAGTCACACCGTGCCCATCTACGAGGGCTACGCTCTTCCCCACGCCATCCTGCGTCTGGATCTGGCTGGTCGTGATCTCACCGACTACCTCATGAAGATCCTGACTGAGCGCGGTTACTCCTTCACCACCACTGCTGAGCGCGAAATCGTGCGTGATATCAAGGAGAAGCTCTGCTACGTGGCTCTGGACTTTGAGAACGAGATGGCAACCGCGGCAACCAGCTCCTCACTCGAGAAGACCTATGAATTGCCGGATGGGCAGGTCATCACCGTGGGAAACGAGCGATTCCGCTGCCCTGAGGCTCTCTACCAACCGAACTTCCTTGGATTGGAGTGCAATGGAATCCACGAGACCACCTACAACTCCATCATGAAGTGCGATATGGATATCAGGAAGGACCTCTACTCGAACGTCGTGCTGTCAGGAGGTTCCACGATGTACCCCGGAATCGCTGACCGCATGAACAAGGACCTCACGGCCCTGGCGCCCACGACGATGAAGATCAAGATCATCGCCCCACCGGAACGCAAATACTCCGTGTGGATCGGTGGTTCCATTCTGGCGTCCCTGTCCACCTTCCAGCAGATGTGGATCACCAAGCAGGAGTATGATGAGTCCGGACCCAGCATTGTCCATAGGAAGTGCTTCTAAGAGCAACGACCTTGAATCTGACCCCCTTCACCATCATCTGCTCATTCTATTGGTTTGCAATATAGTGCCCCATGTGTGTGCATTGATATGTGGTCTTGGGTACTCAATTTCGGGGGTTTATCGTGGTTAAAAGTTTTAAATTGAATGAAAATATAAAAAATTGCAATAAATTCACAAAATTAATGTTTCAAAAATGAAAAAAAAGTTAAGTAACGAGGATATTTTTATGCAACAAAATTACGCCACCGAAATGCAACTTGTTTTAAATCAGTTTCATCTTGACTGAAATAGTGGCAGTTTGTTTTAAAAAATGACTTAATTTATAAGAATCGACTGAAAATAAACGGAGATATTCGTTTGTAGAGCAAAACGTTTCGTTAAAGGCATTTGGAATTACCTGGCTTGAAAGTTAAATCTCAAATTAAATTTCCGAGAAAATTTACAAATAGAAGATTATATAATAATTCCAATTTGATTGATAATTAATACTAGCAACAGCTTTGATGGAAATATAATATAATATAATTTGAATAACAAAGCACTGTAGGCCAGGTCTTAACCGAAGCGAGTTATTTCGATTTGTAGTTTGAAAAGACTTTAGAACTCAAATCGTGCATTAAAATAGGTCTGAAAAGATTCATTATTAAATAGATTTTGATTTAGAAATAAAAATCAACTTTATGCCAAGAGTTAAATTAAGAAAGCGCTTAGATTTTTAGTTTGAAAATATTTCAGAGTTCAAATGGGATACTTAGTTCAAAATCCAAATTCTACAATGGAAATGTGTCTATGATTCCAAGTAGTCATATAAAAATGTTTTGTTACCTTATTTTTCATTTAGAAATGTAAATTCATCCATTTAAATTGACCATTTTTGAATAATCTTCTTAGATTTGTCGTTTGAAAATCTTGTTAGCAAATATAAATATATTTCATTTTACACTAAAATTTATCGGTGAATTCTAACTGTTTGAGCAAAGCTTTATTCTAATGTAGGGTTGTAATTATTTCTTTTAATTAATTAAACGTTATATATGCTAATAATAAGCCATTATACCCAGAAAAGGCTTTTAAAATTTAAATTTATTTTATTTTAATAATCCATGAAAGATTCGCAAAATTTCTCCAATGATGACCATTCGATGCATTCCACTCCAACAGGATTTCAATTTTAGCGGTTTTATCGATTTGGAAGTTACAGGGGTTTGAAAATCACCGAGACCACGCGCTTGTAACCTTGTAACTCTATTACAAGGCACACGCAAAAGCACATCCATGAACTCAATCCCGCTTTTGCGGTGACTCTGACCATATTAGGCGTGCCCTGCTTTGCCATATATGGTAACTTTGTGCTCAAGCGCGCATGAGAAAGCGCAATCACCCCAACGCACACGCGTCTTCTGTGCACCCTCTAGGGGCGCTGTTTTGATGCTCCTGAGAAAAAATCAACTTTCGGGGCCTTCAGAATGCCCTTTTTCGACTTTTTTGAACCTAAAAATGGTCAAGAAAAATGATATTTTAAATCGTGTAGATCAAATCGTGTGTGCTTAACTGAGGCAAGAAAATTATTGATTATCGATCAGCTGCTTAGTCAGCTTTTCAACTCAGTACGAAAATCTGCTTTCCTAGCAAACTAAATTATAACATTGAAATTATCCACTTTTTTCATATTTGCCATATTTCTGACCATTTAGGGAGTCGAAAGGCCCAAAAAAGCCTCAATTTGCGATGAAAAATCTTTCATAAATTTAAGCCATTTGAATTAACATTATATCACTTCTTTTCTTCAGTTATGGGCCTATTTAATAGTATTTCTTGTTGAAACTGGTGTACCCAGCATCATATGATGTTTTAGCAATAAAAAATGTTTCGCTTTTAGGAATAATTGTGATCACGCATTCGTCATGGCTCCAAAGCATGCCAGGTTAAGAGGAGCACATGATGAGTGCCAGAGATTATGAGAAGTAAGACAGTGGTGACTGTGAAATCACTCCAAAGTGTAGCTGTGTAGAACAGAACACGTTGCATTGAGAAAAATCGATTTTTCCCCAGGTTTAGCCCAACCAATGTTCATTACGCTGAATTGACCTAATCTTGTCTTTTTTAATTACCGATCGATATGTTCGAGAGTTTTTTGCTGACCTCTCTCTCTCTATCCTTGCAACAGGGGAAGTCTAGACGCCCCTAGCAGCCCCTAACGACGCAAATGGACACCGTTTTTTCGCGCGTCGGAGTTTACGACTCAAATTGACGGTGAATTACGCACTTTAGGAGGTATAAATTCTCCGTGACTTTAGTAGCAAAAGCATTTTTTCAACTTCTCACCAACATGGCCGACGAGGAGGCAGCAGCTTTAGTAATCGATAACGGCTCGGGTATGTGCAAAGCCGGCTTTGCTGGCGACGACGCCCCTCGAGCCGTTTTTCCATCGATCGTCGGTCGTCCCAGGCACCAGGTAGGGCTTCTCTATCGATTCTTCGCATCGGTGTTCCATTTTGCACTTTATCTTATCGATTTTTACACTCTACTACATTTTTTTAATCTAAGGCCTAAAATTTAGTCAAGTTTGACGGATTTCAAGGCGTTTTTTGATGATTTCAGGGAGTGATGGTAGGAATGGGCCAGAAGGACAGCTACGTGGGAGATGAAGCCCAATCAAAGAGGGGTATTCTGACCCTCAAGTACCCGATTGAGCACGGTATTGTGACCAACTGGGATGACATGGAGAAGATCTGGCACCACACCTTCTACAACGAGCTTCGTGTTGCCCCTGAGGAGCACCCAGTCCTCCTCACAGAGGCTCCGCTAAACCCCAAGGCCAACCGTGAGAAGATGACGCAGATCATGTTCGAGACCTTCAACTGTCCGGCTATGTATGTCGCCATTCAGGCTGTGTTGTCGCTCTACGCCTCTGGTCGTACGACAGGGGTTGTGTTAGATTCTGGTGATGGTGTCACCCACACCGTGCCCATCTACGAGGGCTACGCCCTTCCCCACGCCATCCTACGTCTAGATCTAGCGGGTCGTGATCTCACAGACCATCTTGTCAAAATTATGACCGAAAGGGGCTACAACTTTACCACCACAGCCGAACGCGAAATCGCTCGTGATGTCAAGGAGAAGCTCTGCTACGTGGCTCTCGACTTTGAGCAGGAAATGATGACAGCCACCTCTAGTGCCATTCTAGAACGCTCCTACGAACTTCCAGACGGCCAACTCATCACTATTGGCAACGAGCGATTCCGCTGCCCTGAGGCCCTGTTCCAGCCCGGTTTCCTGGGTCTAGAGTCCGCAGGAATCCACGAAACCACCTACAATTCCATCATGAAGTGTGACGTTGACATTCGAAAAGACCTGTATTCAAATACGGTGCTGTCTGGTGGTTCAACCATGTTCCAGGGCATTGCTGAGCGCATGCAAAGGGAAATCTCAGCTCTGGCGCCGACGACGGTGAAAATTAGAATTGCAGCGCCTCCAGAACGCAAATATTCCGTTTGGATTGGTGGTTCGATTCTCGCGTCGCTTTCTACCTTCCAACAAATGTGGATCACGAAAATGGAGTACGAGGAGATAGGGCCAAGTATCGTGCATCGGAAATGCTTCTAATTTAACAAAAAATGACAAATGATTCCCGCATTTTTTCGATTTGTTAGCATTGTATAAGAAATTCAAAAATCACAGTGTCTTTACGGCTTAATTTGCAACTTTTTGGGCTGAAAATGGGCCTAGTACGATTATCGATCGATCTTTCGATCGATTAGTTCGCTGGATGCTTTTCAGTGCTTTACTTTGGCTGCTTTGTTGAATTAAGGAAATTAAACGAACTGTAATTTATTTTTTACAATTTTTTGGTTAAAAATTTATCAGAATCTCGTGAAGTGGCTCAGAGAGCCGGTTGTCACCACAGCAACTGAAATAACCGCTTTTAAAGCTCTAATAAACATCATAAATTCACGACGATTTTCTCTCTCATGTAAGACACAACTCTCAAGGTCATGGCGGGTCACAACGTCTCTTTGAGACTGGAGATAGGCGTCATGGGTAAAATTTAAAGCCATAACACTTCACTGCGCAATTAACTTAGCAACAAGCATGAGAACCTTGGTGCTGGTCATTTAAGTACGCCCTTTGCCAGCCAATCGATAAAAAGACATAATAATCAAAAATAATCCATTTATTCCTTAATTACACTTCCTATGGATTATGGAGGGTCCGGATTCATTGTACTCTTGTTTGGTTATCAACATTTTCTTAAAGGTCGATAGGGAAGCCAAAATCGATCCACCGAGCCACGAGGCGAATTTCCCGCCCTCGGGAGGGGCCGCTACAATGACCTTGAAAGATGATTGGCTCAGCGTGGCCACCTCTCGGGTTAAGCGGGTCTCAAAGTTGCGGAACATTGTGGAGCCTCCGGCCAGCGTTATATTGGCATACATCTCTTTCCTCATCTCTTTGTCACATCTTTGAACAGAATGGTATATTGCCTCCTGGATACCCAAACATCTCGGCGTTTTTTCCAACAGATGCGGGCGAAATAGGGCCTCAGGACAGAGGTACCTCTCCGGGCCGACTGATAAAGATTGGCCGTCCGGTAGGGTGATTGTTGACTTCACCGTGATGTGTTTTATCCTCTCAGGAGTCAGGGAAATCTCACAGACCTTCTCCTTCAGCATCTCGCAGTTTTCAGTGCTTCCTGTCAATCGATGGTAGTACTCAGTCAGATCCGCGCCTGCAAAATCGATACCAATTAGGCCGTGGTAGTGGCTTTCGCCCTCAATAATGGGCACACTGTGCGTGACCCCGTGTCCAACATCTAGGACTAGGCCTGTTGTCTTCCCGGTTGCATACAAGGCCAAGGCCGCTTGATTGGCAGAGTAGAACGCGGGAGCATTGAAACTCTCAAACACCATCTGAGTCAACTTCTCCTTGTCCAGTCGAGGACACAACGGCGTTTCTGTCATCAGGATAGGGTTATTGGAATACCCACACTGAGACAAAGCGTCCCAGCAAATGACCTCCAGATCATTCCATTCCTCAATTCGGCCCCGAACAATGGCCGCTGTTGAGTCTTCGCTTTTCAGCCAATCAGATCGCTTCGCCACATCCACAATGACCTTGGGACTGTCTTCGCCAGAAAAGCCGACCTTGTAATTCCTCGAGCCGGCGTCAATGACGATAGGAAGGGCGCCCTCGTCAACAGGGATTCCCGTAGTGGTGCTAGGCAGCATGAGGCGCCAAATGAAGGCGTTTAAAAATTACACGTGACCTTCATTGCAACTCAAAACATCTCGACGAATTGAACTGTGTTCCGTGGCATAGGACGATAGCTGCTTATTGATTGCGTGTGCGTGTGTGTGTGTGTTTGTGGAATTAAGGCTTCCTTATGGGGTTATATTTGCTCGGGTTTTTATAAACTGCCAGAAAAGGGTTTTTCAAGTAGTCTAGAATAAGTTTTTGTGCGTGAGGTTGAAAAAGGAATTGATGAAAAATTTCCAGGGCAGCACGGGAGTGAATATTTGCAATTCGGTAATCGATATTTGGAAAAGTAGGAGGTGAGCTGTATCGATTCGAAAACTTAACTCTATTCACCCCCGCTACTATTGCTTAAAATAAATGAGTAATTGGAAAGAAATAATTTCCTGTCAATGCGTTCTAGAATAAGTGGTGGATTCACTTTGCTTTCTACGAAATTTCTGATCCTGCTTCTGAACGCCTTACTAATTTCTGTCGAGTAGATATTAAATCAGGCGCATTTTATGAAGAAATCAGCTCATTTATCTTAATTCTGGTCTATTTTCTGCTAGGGCGTATAAAGTATACTCGATGTTACGATGCCCGTGGAAATCGCTTACAGCCAATGGAGGGACTGTAAAAAGAAAAAAGACGATAAAATCAGCATTTTTAAAAGTTAAACGTCTGAGTTGGAAAGTTTAAATGGGTTATTTATGAAGTAAAATTTACTAAGAAGTTACTATGGCATACATTTTCACTTGGAATTGAAACTTACATCCAAGTAGCACTTAAAACAGTCGCAGCATTTTCCATACCTTTCACATGAAATGGTAAAAACGCCCAAGAACTCGACATCCTTAACACATGATAGCTTCAATAGAGAATGGATATTAAATATCAAACTGGAATATTCACTCAAGAAATTACTTCGATTCAGCTTACATAATGGCACTAGCATTAATAAGCGGTAGATATATGTATAAATCATCTAGGAAAAGACACAATTAAAGCATGTAGCTTTGAACGAATTAAAATGATTTATTTCGACTATAAGTTTGCATGAATTCTCGTAATATTAAAAACATTCTAAATTAGCCCGTTTAGTGGAATATCTGTGTTTGAATATTTTTATTTATTCATACATTAAGAATTTTACTACATTATGCAACAAATAGTCATCTTTTTATTTACTGTAGTAAAATAACTAAGATGTTTCCCAACCTTGAGCAAAACCGCTGGAGGTCACGCTCCGCGATATCTCAAAACTTGCCTTCAAAATGGTCATCCAGACAAATACTAATGTAAGTTCGTGTAAATCCCATATATTTTAGTATTAAATGCATTTTATTGTTTAAATTTAAAGAGGGAGGACTGGAAATTTGCTACATGATTGCATATAGAGTGTTTTCATATATTATGTAACTGGAAGCGTTCTGACTAATTTTGTGCTGAGTATATTTCTAGGGCTTTATAAATTCAAATAAAGCTATTTTTCGTTCTGACGGTCTGACCCTTAGTGCCTTCGGTTTTTTATTATGTTTTTTAACTTCTTCACGTGCGATACATATTGGCTCACATTAAATTTCAATGCCTTTAAAAGTTCGCATTCCTATTCACATACCTAATTGCCAAGCACAGCTGATTAAAAGATGACTTGCACTGTGACTATCCAAAGCATTGGAGAGCAAGTGCACTATCACTGAAGTTGATGAGTCCCCATTCAAGAGCTTTTGGTTTACTATCGGTTATATCAAGCCCACTCAGAAAGGTATTCTGATTTAGCGAGATCACATTTTTGCAATTTTGAACAGACGATGGTTACTCAGAATTCCTCCAACTCAAATGGGTAATTCAAGTTGTAATCACATGGTTTCTTTTGTATAGCTGAATGGAAAGATACGATTTTCTGCAACATGAATGTGCAGTTCTCGAGCAGAAAAGTGCAAATAATGAGTTAGCTTGATCTCATCTGGTTCTAGAGTCACCGTCCACCTCATTTCGCTTTTTGACTACACTCATTCTCCTACTTTGAATAAAACAATAATTCGCGTCCTCTCCTTGCAAGTTTTCGAAATCAGTGAAAAAATAGGTGCTTAATAAGATAGTTCAAGACTTTTTTGTTCAAGAAATACGGTCCATTCCTCCCAAATTTTGGCACTTATTAATAGAAATTTACCATGGTTTCGCCGTTCCCATAATCTTCGCGAGAGAGTTCGAAGTGTTTCACATCGATTACTCATTTATAAATCGAATTGCGCTCGTTAACAACTATAAACTTAAACAACGGTAGAATTATTACATTTATTACCTCATAGTAGCACAGGTTTTAGTGGTACAAATTTAGAATTGCACTTGTAAAAAATATTCTTTCAAGTTTGGGTGTATATTTAGAAATTGCTCAGTTTCGCTTAATTTACCAACACTTAACACACACGCACTTATTCTCACAATCTCGTGGTGTTAAAAAAGAGCAGCTGAATCATTGCGATCCATTCATTCTCTTATCATACACTCCATGATTGCGTATTGGAGTAATTTTTGCTCTTCAGAGCTTAATTTATGCACTATTTTAAGCAACGGTGACTACGTAAGAATAAAAATAGTCATTTCCTGACTTTTTAGCAACATCCGAAGACTTTAAGTCTATAGTAACTGAGAACCGCTGGATCGATTTCTGCTGGAGTTTTCGTTTTCACTTTTAGTGCGTTAGTTAAGACCGTGAGAAGTTCTTCAACTTGATGCGTCACTATTTTTGTAAAGTACGAGGAGCTATGGCACCCAAATGGAAGGATTAGTAAGCGTGCCAACACATTGTCTGACTTCTAACAGATTGTTCCTACCCTATCTTTCAGGCCAAGGGCAAAGGCGGTAAGAAGAAGACTTCGACCGTGATCCACGGTGTTGTCACCTCCGAGATGACCAAGGAGGAAATCGAAGAGTACGTCGTTCTCCTTCGCGCCGAGCTTGAACGTGAACGCGCCGAGAGGAACAAAACCGCTCTGGAGCGCGATCGGGTGACGACATTCTGGGAGACATCGAAACAACAGGCCGAGGAGGCTCGTGGGCTGTTGAGAAAGAAGGAGCGTGAATTGGAAGACGCTGAAGAGAGGCACCAGATGGAGATGCGAATCTACCGGCAGAAGGTAAAGCACCTGCTGTTTGAGCAGAATGCACGACAAATGGATGCACGACATGACACGACGGTGACGTTGAATGCGCGAGCTGAGGAAACGCGGACGGAGGTGAGGGAGTTGTTGAACGAGAACTACACCCTGAAGGCGCAGATGCGATTCAGGCAGTTGGAGTCGGAGGAGCTTGTGAAGGCAATGAAAAAACAGCATGAGACGGAGGTGAGTTCTGCCCATTTTATACAAATTACCCAATTCTTCATGCGATCTGCGGGGGCTGGACAAAATAGTGGAAACAGCAGTCATTTTGGCGCCACATATTTGACCTACACAATCTGTCCGATTTAAACAAGCTATTAAGGGCTGCATATCAGTCCACGAGCTTTGTCTCAATTTTTGTCCGGTAAAGAATTTGTTTTCAGACGAATCGAAAGTCGGTTAGCTAGTAAAAGTCATTCTAGAATATTTTAATGTACTAATGTATCTTAAATACTGAATAAATGCTTAAATTTCTCTTTAATCCTCTTCCAGATGACCACACTGCGCCAAGACTTCATCCTTCAAGCTGAAGAGATGGAGCAACGAGCAGCCAAGGCCGCCGCCCAATTGCGAAGCGACCTTGAAACCCAGAGAGTGAGCGAGTTGCACGCCACTGAGGAGCGAAAGAACCTCCACATTCGTCAACTGGAGGCCGCCCACGACAAGGCCTTCAACAGCATGAAGAGCTACTACAATGACATCACCCTGGGCAACGTCAATGTCATCAAAACCCTGAAGGTAAAGACTCTCTCTTCAACACCGACTGGCTACACTTAGATGCTTTTGCTAGCAGAGGATCCAAAATACCAAGAATCTTTCTCTTCTGCTGAGTTTCTTAGTCAGTTGCTACGGTGTTGAGTGTGATCTTAGGTGGCTGGAAAATGTTCAGTCGAATTTACGCTAGAATTCGTGAATAGAAGGTACAGGCTCCCTATAATTGCAGGATATTTCGAGTTAAAATCAAGCTCTTAATAATTTCAAATTCCCTAATTTATTTGGATTAGATGGATGCGTATTAGTAAACTAACAGACAAACCATCCTTGGAATGTATCTGTGGCTTTAATAGGCAGATTAATGGGTGAAATATTTCATTACACTTATATTTTTTCAAAATATTGTGATTATCCTCTATTCTCCAGAGTTTGAGATGACAAAAGTTCTTGCAAACACAGAAATTGAAGCAAATTATTCACGAAATAAAGTTTCTTTTGCTGTGATACTGGGTGAGTCTTAAACAACAAAATAAGAGGAACTCATACTTTTTTTTCTAATTTGTTTTCAGCAAAATATTTGGATAATATAAACTAACTGACAAAACATTGTTGAAATATTTCTAATGTTATAATAAATACAGTAATGGGTGAAATTTATTGTTTCAGTGACATTTTTCATGCCTTTTATGATTATTTCCCAAGTTTCAAAACTCAAAATGATAATTTGCTCATAAATGAAGAAAATTAAGGCAAATTATTCTCTAAACCCAGGCAACTAATGCCATCGAACATTTAATGCTGCGGTGTGGGTGTAGCCTTTATGACTGAAATTTTAGGAGACAAGATGAAATTTCCTATGAGCATCATAAAAACCGATTTATTTTAGTCATCAAACATCCAAAATATTTCTTATACATATTTTTTTCCAGCAATATTAATATCACTAATGAATATCTAAATATTGTTAGCCTGACTATGGGTCCGTATTTATTATGAAAGTTATTTACAAATTAATGCAAAGTACGGAAAAATATCTTCAATTTCGTTTTTTTATTTACAGTAGCTAATTATATTTGAAATTCTGATTTACTTCCCCACAGGAGAGCATCGAGGACCTACAATCGAGCCTGGCTCGGATGCAACGTGAGTTAGAAGTGAGCCAGACGGAAACGAAGCAGTTCAGAAAGCGACTGAATGAGTCTGAGGACCAGAACAAGACCCTTCGCAAGGTGGCTCACCTCTTTGAGTCGGAGAAGTTCGCACACAGTGTAAGTGACTGGCCGTTTCACCGAAAGGGATGGCTTAGCTACAGGGAGTACTTTTGTTTTGATTTAAAGTGCCACCTAAAAGTTTGATTACTGAAACGCTACGGTAGTTTATTCGACCAAGTGCAAGGCGTCATAGTAATGACTTAAACAGCTTTACACATTAGACAGGAAATAATGAAAGATAAATAAATTTTTGAATTATTATTGTATGACCTCTCTAAAGCAGAAGGTAGAGAGAAAGCGATTTGAAAATGATATTTTTTACCTCTAAATTCAGGTAACCAGGGCAAATCTTCGCGCAGCGAATAAACAAAAGGAGAACAATGAAATGCTTTACAACATTGTCCAGGCTCGACTAGAGGAGGTATTTTAATCATTAAAGTAATTTATAAATAAAACAATGTGTAAATTTAAATAGTTTTTATGAAAAATAGTCCTCTAGCTCAAGTTATTGCATGCGTTCTTCGCCGTATTCCAGCTGGAGAAAGAGAAGAAAAAGCTGACGGATTCCATGGAGATGATGTTGTTGGAAATAAAGCGAAAGGCCGGTCTGAAGGCGGCCATGCTGGAGAATAAGTTGAAGCACCTCGTCACGATCCTCGAGGCTCGTGAAACCGAGGTGCACACGCTCATCATGGCGACCAACGCCGATCCTGAGGCTGTCAAAGCATCGAGACAGAATCTGGAGGTCTGATTTCCATTTTTTCTATCTATTTTCAGGCTAGTTTGACCTCACAACTCATCCTAATTACCTAAATCATTTTATTTAAGCCATTAGAAAACAATTTTAGCCCAAATTTAATTCGAAATTTGACCATACGAAAACAGGTTATGTTTAAGCAGTATAAATGTGCAGCGTTAAGCACGTCTTTCCCCCGGCTACTCTTTAAACCAAAAAGGATCAAAGCATGAAAATTAAACAATATCTGGGCTTGTCGAGACAAATTTTGAATAAATTTTTACTTACTGGAACATTTTTTAATTTTAGTTACTGCTTAACAGAAAAAATGAAGCGATTAAGGACCTACAATATGAGGTATCTCGGATGGGCAAGGTAAAATAATATAAATTTAACATTTCCTCAACAAAAAGTGATACTCTCTTAAATTAAATTTTAGAATTATAAATTGCAAAATTTGTATTTGATATTGCATTTTGAAATAACCAAGTGTATTTTTTGCTATATAGGCTTACGATGATTTGTGGCGAACGTGTCAGCAGAAGCTGGCCGAGGAGATGAACAGCCACCCGGATAACCTTGGCATAAAGCCAATTGGCGTGAACGCGACTCTCGTTTCACCCTTCAATCCGGCTACAGCACAGGCCAAGCTCATAAATCTGACTTCAGGTGCACCGGGCACTGCCAGTGCCGTGATCGAAGGCAAAGCGCCGCTGGGACTCACATCGATTCCCCCGTTGTGAAATAACTACAGTTTGACAGGGGCACAGTGAGATTTGAGTGGAACAAACAACATATCGAGAGGGTGGTTTTACAATAAAGATTAAGATATGTGAAAATCTAAATTAAGTGTCAGCTCACTAATAAATGAGACAGTGTTCTCATTAAAGTCTACCCAGAATTTCATTTGAGGTTTGTGGGTTTGATTGAGTTTGGTTTGTAGAAGATTCTATGGCATAAAATCCTCCCGAAACTTTTGGTGCTCTTTTTACTATTTAATTCTCTAATTTTCTCTAGCTTCTTAGTTAAGTAGAATCACAAGTGACACAAGAATGTGAAATATGTAAAATTTTAAAATGTTGATAAAGAAATAAAAATTACTTTTTGGCTTTATTTTAAGCAGAAACGCAGATCAAGCTTTTTGTTGGTATTAACCACGGTCGAAGCGCTCAGCGTAAAAAGCGACAATTTATCGCAACTTCAGGTAATGGGTGACCGTTATAATATTCACACTCAGCTTGAGCATTTGCAGTCAAAGTATGTTGGTAAGTTTGATTTTGGCTTATTTAATTCGCCTCTCTAAGGTACTGGTCACGCTGATACAATAAAATGGGAGTGGCTAACGAATCAACACCGCGACTCATGCGCCTCCTACATGGGCCACTTTGACATGCTCAGTTTCCTCTCCCTCTGTGAAAACGAATCCAAGGCTCGAATTCGCTTTAACCTGATGGAGAGAATGCTCCAGCCCTGTGGCCCTCCACCCGAGCGTCCCGAAAACTAAATGTCCATTTCCGTGTATATACATATTCAACTTTATTACACAGCTAGTTTTTACTTCCAAGCTTTTGTAAATTGTTCCAGTTTGTTCTTAATGACTAGAAATAAATAACCCCATCGTTTTTGGGTTGTGACTTAAGGATCACAAAAGTCAGCAGTCAAAAATGACTATTTATGTATTTTTACATAATTTTACAACTACTTTCGTCGGGAGCGCAGCTGTTGGGCCTCTTTCTCTTGGAGACACTCCAAAACATGGCGTCTGAGAACGCGTTCCTTCGCATACCACTCGAGCTTGTCCATCCGTATCGGCGCCAATGCCTCTTCCTGCCTTTCCTTAACCACCACCTGGAAGAGATCGCGAATTTTCGCCTGTGCCTCCTCTTTGCTCATGCCCAGACCCTCAAACTTCTCCACCATCTCCTTCAACTCCCTTTCCTTGCGCGCGTAAAACTCCTCCTGCGAAGCCGCCAGTTCCTTCTTATAGCGCGCCAGTTTCGCCAGGCGTTGCTAGGAAACGGGGAAGCTGGTTAATTTGAACCCAAGCCTACCTGATAACACTCGTTTTTCACTTTCTGTTTGCGCAAAACCACCTCATCCGGCGGTCCGAAATCGAAGGGATCGAGGAATTTGACCCTTTCGATGCCCAGCGCCTCCATTGCGATTTTAAAATCGTCTTTGTTGAGGGCGCGAAGACGACGCAAAAGTCGCATTCTTCGTTGAACGAGGGACTCGGTGGCGGCTCTCAAATTCATGGCCTAGAAAATTAGGAATTTCTGAGGGAACAGACCTTGGCCTGCTTCTCGAGGAGGAACTTGTTGTATTGTATCTTGAAGGACATGCTTAGAACTGAAATATTAAAATTTCAAGTTCGAAAATGGTAAATTACCTCTTGCTAGCAGGGAATCATTGGCAGGGTGCAAATTATACTTGGCCATGAATTTATTCAGTTGCATACGATAGTCGTCGGGCTAGTGAGAAAACAAAATTACATCATTCTTCTCAAGGATTACCAGTGAGATGTGCCCATAAGTGAATGCCTTCTTCTGTTCTTCGTTCAATCTAAATACGGTTACATTTATACTGGTACATCGATACGTACGCTTGAAACTCTGGCAGCTTCTCAATGCCCTCAACAACGCTATTCTGGTCGCTGGGCTTGAAGCGTTTATGTTCCCCTAACATAAATTAATTAGCTTAGATTCAAACTAGGTTCTTACAATCAAAGTTGAAAACAGGAGCGTTCTTCCGGGGTATTTTTGGCTTCTTTACACGTTGTAACCTGCTGTACCACGCACCACATAATAATGAACTTGTGTCTACAAATTCATAGCAAAAGTAAATAGATTACGGATTTGAGATGCGGTAATGGAGCTTGCCGAAACAAGCAATCGAGGCACTCGCAACGTGAACATTCAGGTCAATTTATAATAGGCTATATTTGCCAAAGGCTATCCATATATTTTTCGCAATACATCACTAAAGTATTCCTTTATCATATATATACTTATTTATTTAAAATGTTTAAACAATTAAATACCACCAGTTGCATTTCATTGATTTGGTTGTCCTTATCCAGTGAATGCTATTTTTTACTTAACGTAAATAAGTAGCATGGCTACTCTTGATGGGTATCGAGCCGAACAACAGCGAGTTGAGTTTAGTTATGAGTTTCTTAAGGCAGCTGCCATAGAAGAAGCTTAGCCTGCTATATCAGTTGATTATGAATAGGAATCTTAAGGTTGCTTCAAATCGTAAAACTGTTCAACGTCATCTTGCAAAACTTGACAAGTTTCCTAAACTAGGAACGCTGAATATAAGATATTAAATAATGCAGTAGTTTCATCGAATGAGAGTTTCTGGCAAGAATATAATTTATTAGGGCTTCATAGGCAGAATTATGAAGACGTCTTAGGAGTAAACGATTCTTCATCTATTTCGGCATGTCCTAGGACATAAAGTCTGTAATATCTGAGAACCGCTGTATGCATATCTGGAAATTGTCCGAGGATGAATCGAAAATATGGATCGGATCAATGATTTCACCCAGAGTTTTCGTTTGCCCTTATAATGCGTTAGTTAGGGCCGCGAGAGGTTCTTCAATTTGATTCGTTGCCACTTTTGTAAGGTACAAATACTAAGCGTTACGTTCAATAATAACCGCTAAAAATTTGGCCATTTTGAAAGTCTCAGAGGCCTGCCACTTTTGTAAGTATCTGTAAAGCATTTATTTTATATTATATACATCAAACAGCATGGAAATATGTCAAGTTTTGATTGTTAATAGTACGTTCAAAACCTGACGGAAAAATGTTACCTCGACAAACTATCATGCACATCTTAGTCACACACGTGGACATAAAAAACCGACATAGAACGTTACTCAAAGGGTGGTACGAGCACCCCGCCTCCCTCCCTAACCTATCACTTGAGCAGTACTCAGTTCCGCACGCGAGGGACATTCAAGCCATTAGGTGGGGGTAACAGATGCCCCTACACTTAAGTTCTTCCTGTGTTCAGGGGAGCGCTTGCGTGCCGTCTCTCTCGTTATAAAGATTCATGGATGAGATAAAGCTAGCTGTCTGTGTGTGTGGGTAGTCAAATAAGGCTTGCTTTGTCCTGAAGCCCGGGATGTGAGTGTAATTAGAGGATGCATATGTGGGAGGAGGGGAGGGGATGGTGGATGTGCCTCCGATAACGTGTTCTCACGAGTGCGCCGTGTCCTGATTAAAACAAACTACTTCAGCAAGTAGGAGGGGGGAGATTGTTACATTGGACCGTTGAGGAGTGAGTCAGGAGGCAGAACAAACTGTAAATTTGTTTTTTGGTCCAATAAATTGCAATTTGATTTTTATATGGAAATTGACTGCTTTTAGGGTATTTAAAAATGTATTTGTTGAAACCTTTTAAGGGTTAAGCCTTTTTACAGAAACCTGTAGTATTTCATATTTATTTTTTATTTAATGGCCATTCTACAATTTCGTCCTGAAATTTCGAATAAAATAAATTGGTCAACTCAGATTGTAATTAACTATTATATTATCTATATTAATCTATTTATTAATTAACAACAAAAACACAATTCAATATTATTTTAAAATTGCCTTCTTATAAATAATTAATAGTGAATTTTATTAATTCCACAATTCAGCAATAACAAATCACGAAAATTATTAAGGCTTTTATTCTGTGGAACACTGTCAGTGCTTCATGATCGCGTGTAAATTAATCAAAATTTTTTCCATGACGGTCAAAAAGGCGGAATATACAAGCAGAAAGTTCATTCTTTGAATATAAACTAAACACTTTACATTCCGGCAAACCACACTCTATTTTTCACATTTTTCAAAACAGTTCTGAAGGATTTTGATATTAATTCCGTGACTTTTTGATTGCAGAAATTTAGCAACGTTTCTGTTCAGTGCAAAACGGTGATTGAAAATTTTTTTGTTGAGTGTTCGCCAGAATAGTCATTAATTGCAGACTTATCGATAGAGGAAAAATGAAATATTCGTGCGAGAAGCTCATTTTTAACGAAATAAAAATATTATAATGAAAAATTATTGATTTTGCCCATAATTTGGCAAATTTACTGGGGTTGTGACTGTGGTAGACGTATTTTGACGACTTATTAACTAGTAAGTTGGTTGAAGGTCATTAGAGGCCTAGACCACTTTAGGGGATTAAAATAATTGTACAATTTTTTAGCTCAGTTGCATCAGAGATGGCCAATTAAATAGTTTTCTTGATTTAGTATGCTCTTTAGAACATTTAAATGTCACATAAATTGCTACGATTTCTTTTGAAATGCGAGCTGTAAAAATTAGCTTAATTTTGACAGCTAGAAAACAGATTTTTGAGTTTCCGATTAACAAAATGAAAAAACGACAAAGTTTATTTCTAATTTATAGGTAACTGAGCACTGAAAAAGCTAATATTACTCATCTCGTATTACCCAGACATGAACAATATTAGCCAAATTGTTATTTTTAAGGTGATCTTAGGAAAATATGGTGGTATTTTTTAAATAATATTACTTTATACTTTGTACTAACCTTAAATATATTTCCCAAAGCTATAATTTGCTACAATGAGAAGTTGGTAAAATTGTAAGTACCCCTTCAGTAATGCTTGCTGTTTTAATGTGAAATAGGTTAGCAAGGCATTATTTTATGAAACATTTTTGACAAAAACGATTTTTCATCAATTATTAATGATAAATCATGTTCTTTTTGCAAACCAAAACTGCGTATTTCACTCAGAAATCCTGCTGATATAAATGGCCACGCATTCATCATTCATGCTTAAATGATTTGTTTGCTGGAAATGTGTTTTTGATTTACCATTTAAATACTTCATTACTATTATGCAGCAAAATTCCGTTGTTATTAATTTATCTTATTTTAGTCCTTAAATTACTTAGTTTTACGTTCGAAATATTATTTTACCGGAATAAATAATTCCATTATTTAGGTCTAGATTAAAACCAAACTAAGTCAAAAATACTTATGTATTTTAAAATTTACCTCTATTGGGACCATCTTTGACAAGCAAAACACTTTAATTAAAACTTCATTCGAATCTTTCAAAATACTTTTAACAATTAGAGTAAATCTTTTACCTGGCATAATTAAACGTTGCAGAAAACGCTTTCACTCATGCATAAATGCGAAAATGGTTTTGACAAAAACTTGTTACCTGGCATTATTTTGGGAGAAAGATTTCCACATAAATTATTAGTGATAGATGATGTTTTTGCAAAACAAAAATGGGTATTTTAAACACAAATCTTGCTACTATAAATGGTACCAAATTCAGCATTCATGCATAACTGATTTTTCTGCTGTGTGTTTACAATTTATTATTTATTATTATCGCAGGAATAAATTATTCAATTCCAAATTAGTAGTTTATTTTGAGTCGTAAATTTTAAAATATGCTTAGATTTTTGTATTTACGGTAATTTAGACTAAGGTAGACATTATTATGGTGATTTATTGGCCGATAATTACAACGTTCAATCTTGCTTGTACGTAGGTTGAAGGTCGCTAAATACCTTGACTACTTTGAGAGATTAAAATACTTTTTTTAAATTGATTGCAACAGAGGTGGCTATTTAAAATAGTTCCACTCAGAATATTCAAATACCTCACTTAAGTTGGAAAAACTACCACCAGAAATTGCAGCTCTTTCGCGCTATTAATTTATGCGTGTTTTGGGAATTTGTGCTGTCAAGATTTCTTCAATTTTTTTGACAGTTAGGAATCGGGGTCGCGTTTCTTGGGTGATTTACTATTCTGGTGACATAAACGATTGACTTATAGATAATAAATCTTTTATTAATCAAGAGATTGTATAGATGGGCAAAAGAGGATTCGAGGTTGGAGTTGTTTAAATGAATGAAGCCATTGCTGGCATGCTAACTACCTCTGCGGAATAGGAGGTGAGTATTCGAAGATGATGATGATGATGAGGTCGCTTTACGTCGTATTGCCATGGAAACAAGCATCCCGGGCCTTCAAGAGCATTCGTTGTGACATTATCCTCTTCATCACAGGTTGTAGTTTGTGTTTGTCCTTGTGACAACCAGAGGTGTCTCCAGATGTGTCTCCCACCAATCGATAGCAATCCTCGAGACGGTTTGAGCTGCACAGACAGCCAGTTATTGATTGAATCATCCTCCTTTCGTTTGTTTTCGATCTCCGGTCTTAATCCAAACTACTGTCTTCTCCCAACCGCAAAACTTGGCGTCTTGGAAATCATAACGAAATGAATTGTACAACAATGGAGTTGGTTAAATCAGCTACCAATTGACCGCCATAACCACCACCACCACCACCACCAAGACCTTTCACTCCGCTTTCGTGGTATAGTAAAACAAAAAGATCAACACCACAGAAACTCGTTGAGACGAATCTTTTCACCCAAGTTTGTTGGCGATTCGCCAAAGCATATAAATGCGCCAGGGACTCAGAGGCATCGCTTTCGTGCCTCTTTTGTGCTCACGACATCTGCTGGCGCCATTTGGGGCACCTGGGGGAAACACCCCTTCTCGTCTGTTTGTTGCTGGACCACCCCGAATCAGGCTTGCTTTCCCATTGTTTTCGACTGCCACAGACTGTGATTTATGGCAAGTGAAGGCGGATGTGGGCTGGGAGGGGGGGGGGGAGTGGCCGGTGGAATTCATCTCCTTCTGTGCATTTAAACAAACCCATATTGGATGGTTGTCTCCTCCTCCTGGATGCCCCTATTAACCAATAAATCGATAAAAATGTTGATAGGACGGCCTCCGCCTTTTGTTTGAGAACCACAAAAGTGTGTCGTGTTGGACTCATGTTAGTGAGGCGCTCCTATTGGTTCGTGTGGGGTCATAAATTACATCCCCTTTCCCAGGTGAGGGGAGCGCGATTCTGTCCCGATTTCAGGAGACAAGCGACTCCAAACAAAGCTCCTATCGGGTGGCCTCTGTTCCCTGTCTATTGATGAGTGATTGAGGAACCCATGGGATAGTTCTGCCAAGATGATTTGTGGGTATCATGTAGCAGATGATGACATCCCCCGTATCTATATATTATATATATTTATATAAATGTATCTTTTAGCAAATGGCATATATTAGAAAATTTTACCTTTTATTTGATCGACTAAAAATGAATTTGTTCTTAATTTCAATCTTTTTCATCCAATGGTTCAGATACAGTTTTTCGTTTATCGATTGAATTTTCCGTTTTCAGAGATCGATATTCGATATTTCTTACCACCATTTTCCCTCAGCCACCGAGTTTAGTTGAGAGAATAGAGCCTAATTTCCCTGGCTGGCTGCCTGGCTTCCCAAGAGATTTACCTGGCTAACAGTTCCTTCCCCAACGATCAAGGCTGTTGCAAACTCTGTGCCTTCATACGATTGTCTCATGCATGAACGCTCCACTAAGTGACTTCAGGCCTAGATCAGAGTCCATAATTACAACTAACAAATTCTGTTCCACTTTTTCCATCTAAAAAAAAAATTTTTTGGATTTGAAGTAGCTCTGATTTCAAGGCCAAAAATGTTGCCCAAAATCAGCCGTTTAGGTCGCACGACCCATCGGTGGCAATATCGATTTTCCATTTGTGACTGCAGCAGCAGCTTCGCGAATCAATCGATAATCCCACCAGGTGTTTTATGACGAAAAGGTCTAATTTCTCGGTGCATTCTGGAAAATGCCCCATTTTCCGGCTAAAAATGGACCTTTTCTATAATGCACTTCCAAATAAACGACTCCCACCATCGACTAGCCACAGGCACTAATAAATACTCGCGTCCGACTGGCTAAAACAGCCAGTAAGTAGAGTGATTTGAGGCTTCACAAATGTGCCGTGGGTGCATATTGAGGTTAAGGGGTAGTTGTTGAGATGGGGTGAAAACTGGGGCCTTGTCTGACCCAGACCAGGCCACTGCAAATGACTCATTCACCAGCACTTATTAGCCCTCTGAGTCTTCTTCACCACTGCTAGGGAGTATTCTGAAATATCCTGCAAATTATTCTTATCCAACAACCCCTAGAATTCGCTAGCTCGTGTTTCTAAGGTTTCGCTTAACGAAATTAGTAATGAAATAGGCGGAGATAACTCAATAATCCCTACCCATTCATGCGTGAATCTAAGCATCGAAGCTGTGATGAAGATGCTGAATCACACCGTTTCACATCACTCTGAGTTAAATCAGCGTTTTTGATAATTCGAAACATACATTTCACCAAGTTTTCTGAGCTGAATCAGTGCTGGCCATTCAGATCAAAGGACCTGTACGCCCAACCAATGAGTGAGCGTGTGTATCAGCTGATTCACTTGCTGGCTGACGTTTTGCGATCCCATTGGTCGGCACTGAATCAACGAAATTTTGGTGTACTAAACGAGGTAATTTAAATGCAAAATTGTCAAAATATTCTATTTAAAATATTTTTCAAAGAAATAGCGGATTTTTCGAGGATAGTGTAGCGTTATGGGAATGCTCTAAGGAAAAACGGGTATTTTTGGGCCCACTCATTTATTCTGCATTTAAAATGAGATGTACTGTAGAACAATTTTTTTTCGATTTCGAAACGAGCCCTGGGTAATATTTTTGGTAATTAAATTAGAGCTCTAAGAAAAGGGAAACAATTTCAATTTAGGGCGAGACGTTCTCGATTTTCAAGTTTTTATACTGAAATTCGTGTTTGTTTTTCAGACAAAAATTAATCCATTCAAATGAATTTGAGATTTTAAAAGGTGATTTAACCGCTTTTTTAACACTTTAATATTTTAGTCCATTTTCTAGTCCCAAAAAAGCAAATGAAAAACTTAAATTAAACCTACAGTATAAGTATTTAACTTAGTAGTTGGCAAAAATCGATAATTTCGATCAGCTGATCAGCTGAACCAATCAGAATGTGAGATTTTTCAGATACACATTCTCCACCATCTTCAAGCTATTTTAATGAAATTTTTAAAGTTTTTTAGTAGAACAAATCCTAACCCATGCGTTAGTTAGGAGAGAGAGAGAGAGAGAGAGCGCGCGACCGATAATTCCCCATTACAAACCTGCTTTTAAGTCCCAACTGACTTCAGCTCTCACCACCTACTTTTCACTCACAGATGGGTTCATTTTTAACCAACTTCCCGCAGTGTGGGAATCCTAGCGATATCTTGCCCTTACATCGATGACAACGATGTCTGAGTTGGCAACGGGAAAGGCAAAAACGTCACTTTGCCATCTGTTGCTAAAGTGAGCGTTTTACTATCCTCTTCTTGCAGACCAAGATGGTTTTCAATATTCATGAATGAATGAATGAATTTTCCGTGTTAGGAGATAATTAGCACTACATAAACACTCAGTCAATCAATCAGTAGGTGACAGGGCTTGTCAAATCTTCGCTTCCGAAACAATAGGGAACAAAAGACTGTGTTATAAGTCGGGGTGTTCCTTACTTATGCATTCCAACAACACTTTAGGCATGCGCTCATTGCACTTTTCTCAACGCTAAATATCATTCAATTAGCAACATCGATTTTTTACCATGAGTTTAATTCAGTTTATTTCTGCATTTGCAAACAGAATTTTTTTGCATTTTTAGTTTCTTCCTGTTCGTTACACGTCATTTATCAAAATGACGGCTAAACCAGCTACCGGAACACAATTAGTAAGCGGGAACTGTAAAAAAACCCCACGAGTAGCGCACTGCAGGGACCTCTAATTAAGGGGACGAACTAACCCTCTCTCTTTCACTTCCTAATTGCAACTTGAAAACGCACAGAAAACGCACCGTGTCATTTCGCGGGCTCTTTGAAACAAGAGAATGCCGTCTATCGCACGATAGAGCTCCTGAGTAAAGCAAATCCAGTCCTTCAAAACAGGAGAAAAAAAGCATTAAATTAGGAGAAATGTTAACAAGAAAATTGGTCTTTTTAGTTCGACAGTAAGCCAGTAGAAAAAGATCGATCAGTCGATCAATAGATCAGCTGGCCTGGATTTAGCTGCACAGGTGTGCGCGATTTTCAAGACTGAAATTCGATCGATTTATGTAATTGATTTTGCTTCCGGTGACTGCAATAAGCGAATTTTTAATAAATTTACCTTATTTGCTAATTTTTTCACTTATTTTATTTAAATGGTAGGGCATAATGCTCTGGAATCCCTAATTGGATAAACCCGATAAATTGACCTCCTTTGTAGAATTTAAAGCTCTTAAACAGTAGTAATTATCTTTTTACTTAAACGGAACTTATTTAAAAATGAAATGGTTTTATTACTAGCTAATTACAGGTCTATAGGGCTATTTATTCGATTATAATCTCATGATCATATTCCTAAAAATCACGCTAACTACTTATATCAGAAAAGTACTATATAACCCTATTTAAATAGGAGCTTATTAGCCATCCGTATCATAAATGAAAAATGATCACAGACTAGGTGATCAATCTTAATGGGTTCTTGATGCCAAAAAAACTATTTAATTTTTGACTCTGTCTGGACCGCGACGTTCAAATGTCAACGATAATGCGATTTATCATCATCTGAATGATATTTCTCATTTGCCAAGCTCAGAACAGACGTCTGCGTCAATCAAGCAAAACAGTGTCTGAAAATCGTCGCAAAAACTACGTGGCATGTTTACATTATTCCACGAACCGGAAACCTTGTTTTTTTATTCTGGGGTGTTTAATTTTATCGAAAAATCATTTAAGACAATGAAAATAAAACGATTTTAAGATAATACTAAAAAATCGATATAATCAATACTATTTAGTATCTTTTACGAAAAACACATATGAAGCATTAAAACTAATTTTTTGTTATTTTGGCTCACTTTTTGATGAATAATGTCCGAAAATATTTAATTTCTTTATTTTTTAGTCTAATTAGCATTTGGCTGGAAAATCTTGGACTTATGCTAATGCTACCACGACCACCTGTCAAGAGGTGAATTATTCATGGAGGTAGTGTCCGATTTCTGTCGTTGACAAGCGAAAAATGCCTAATTGGACTTCAAAGATTGTATTTTTTCGAGTCCCAGCAATGGGATTCGACTTCATGTTGGAGTTTCCGTGAGACAGACACCTGAAACCAAATCTGCAGGCACACACACTCAGGAAGAACCAATATAGAGAAACCCATCCACCCGTTTCGTTGACACAGTGTCTGGACACACAACACACACACAGTCACTAGCGTTCATTTCCAATTCGAGTTTTTTTGTCGAATTCGGACAGGCCGTCTGACTCAGCAGGGGGAGAAAAGAGACCGTCTAAAATCATTTTTAGAGAAATTCCTGGAGAAATCTGCCACAAATTAGCTGAAATATTTTTTTTCGCTACCTAAAGTGCATTTGCGCACTTTGGATTGATTTTCTATTAATCGTCAACTGAGTTGGGTGACAAATCGATATGACCAGGTGTGAGCGTTTGCAGAAACTCAAAATTTTGCACTGTTCCAGAATAGAGACGCTGATTTTCTCGTTAAACTTAAAATTTTTTAACAAATTTTTTTTCGACTGAAAGTGAGTGGTTCTAGCTGCTTCTTCGGCTGCTGATGGTCTGGACATTACTTTAAACTACAATATGAAAACCTTGTAGAGAAAACCGTAGACGATGAAACAGACAATTCTTTAGCACCGCAACTTGGGGAGTTCATCGCCATGGTAATCAGTCCAGACGCTGTCTGGAAATACGGTCAGCAGACAGAGCCAGGACTCATTATCTGTGTTCTCGTTGCTAGGACAACGAGCAACGGCTGGCGCTGATCACCACCATCATCTGACACTTAATGACAGGATTTGACACACACACCTGTTGCCTCGTATAAAATTTGCACAGAAACTACAGTGTGATTAATACACACCATTTGAAGATGCGTTAGTTGTATTAAAAATCGATACTGATTGCAGTTGTGCAAATTCTCTATTCTGTTGGAATATAATTGTCATTTTTTGCCCTATTTTTGTTCCAAACTTTAGTTGATGGGATGCAATCTCTCCAATGATCGATAGTTATCGATTAGGCTTTGGAGAAGATAAAAAATCGATCCCCATTGCCTGTGAAATTGTGATTGTGTAGGTCTAATTTCTCGCTATAACTATTTAAATTATTGGTTAAAATACGCAATGTTGCAGCGATCTACATCGATATTCACCAGTTTTCATCTATTCAATTGGGCAAAATCTTTGCATAATACATCCAAGACCACACATCGAAGTAGCCAACTTCTATTTTTAGTAACTAAGGCTTTCAGTTTCACTTAAGCGAATGGTGAGGTTCGTGTCAATTTTCTCGCTAACAAATGACTCATCCACTCACTCGCCTGATGGGGGAGAGCTATTTTTAGGCACTGGTGCAGTATACACACCAAAAAAGGCCAGTAGTGTGTCGATGGTACAAGGGCTGAAGAAAATAATGAAAACACCTTTGAAACTTGCCAATTTTACGTTTTGTTGACTTAATATTTATTTAAAAACGGCTCTTCTTAGATTTTCTCTGACGATTAATCGACGTTTACTTCCAGTAAAACAATTTGAATACCTAAATAACGTTCCTGTCCGTCCCTAAGCATATTTCCGGTTCAAATTATGCCGAAAAGACACCCCGAAACCCCATTTTTGCAATTTAATCCAACTGGAACGGAGTCTGTGTGTGTGTGTGTTTATGCTCTGGCATTTTTTCCACTTCCTCTCGGAACTGGGGGCTTCTCTCTGGCCGCCATAGCTTCCGCCATGACTCCCCTGTATGCCTGCCAAGAAAAATGAAAAAATCGCATCCTTAATGCGTGACTAATGCCTGCCTTCATTCACTCAACTGACATGCATTAAGAGCATTAAATTTTTGCCTAGTTAAATTTGCGCGCTCGCAGCATGCAAATTTTGATCGATCGATTTCTCACATCGCTGGCAAAAATTAATCGATATTTTTGCCAGTGCACCTAAAAAACTGGTAGGCGAATAAATCGATGAAGAAAAAAGCCAATTTTTTGTTATTTAATAGTGATTAATGAGGGCAGACGGAGGTAATTAGAGTCACCCCGTGGGGCCATCATCACCATCATTGCCACGGGTTGCCAACCGGATGACAAACAAATCACTTTTGCAGCAACCTAATTGGGGAAAGAAGGTGGGCTGATAAGAGAGCCTGGTATCATTAATTTTAGTGACAAACTTGGGGGCTGGACTAATGACTGCCTTGTCAACAGAAAGGTGAAGCCTTAATGGCTTTACCATTTAGCCTCCATTTATCAAACTCTATTTCGAACAAAACCAGAAGTCTGGGATGATTTTTTTTAATATTTAACTACTTTTTGGTTAAATTAGTCATTGAGATTTCGTATCAGATGCGAAAATGTAAAGTGAGATCCCAATCGAGAAAAACCACCAAGCATGTACCAGAAATTCTAACATTCCGTCGCTGATTGGTTAATCAATATTTCACACTTTCAGTTCGATTTTGAGTTCAGAAAATGCAAAAATGTATAATTTTGATTTTGGGTTGTTCTTTTCTAAGCATAATAGATGAAATGACGGGTTAATTTGCACAAGAATCTATCAAATTTGAAGTAAAAACTCTGAGAAGCAGAGTAACCAATGATATTCTAGTATTCATGATCTTCGATCTCTAATTGGCTTTTTTGCTAAAAGGAATAAAAAAGGTTCAAAGAAATCACTGATTCTTCTTTCCATTAGAAGCTTAAAATTGTTATTTAAGTTCGTTTAACCTGAATTTTTAAATCGATTTTATCTAAAATTACAAGTGAATTTATTTAATGTGTAGGCAATAGCAACCAATTGGTGGTTGAATCACGAAAAATCGATAGCTATTTTTCAACGGTTTCCGAAATCCTTCTTGCCATGGACTTGTTGAAGTTTTATTAAATTATCCCGGATAATTTTAAAGAAAATTTTTTAAATTAATTAGTGTTTTCTCAGGAAAATAACGGCTATGGTCTTTTACTATAACATCAATGCAAAAACAAGTTGCTAGGCAACTCATAATAAGTCTAGACATTGAATCCGTTCGTCATGAGTTACCATTTCATGTCTAATTGATGATTTATGCCAGCTAGACATTTGTGGGCTTAATGGAACAACCATTTACTCTCATCCATCACTCATATGACGAAGTACGCTATTTATCTGGTTAGCCCATGACTCAGCACACTGCTTTTCAATAAAATACTGGTGTTTTTGCAAAAAAATCTTTAATTTTAAACTGTCGAGCCTTTAAAACAGTAGTTGAGTTCATACTTGCTCATCATCCAATCAGATCAAAGTACAAAACCTGTTTGATCGCTGATTGGTGGTTTGACCAATAACCTTGATCTAAATACCTTAGTTACTGTTTTTTGGCCGTTTTGAAATTTTTGACATTAACTTTTGGGAAAATACTGTGAAAACATAAATCTAGGTGGTAATTACAGTGACAATAAAACCTACTGGGGCCTGTGCAACTACTATTTTTAGCAGCATGTGTCAGCCTTTAGTCATCATGTTAAAATGGCCTAGAAGCTCGTATTTCGAGAATGGTTTCGTTTCGATGGGAAATTTATTAAGTATCGTATTACTTCCTCCAGGAGGAAACATTATCGCGATTTATTGCTAGCTCTAGGACACTCTGATTCATGTTTGACAATTCTAAACTTAATTTACTAAGTTTAATGCAGGAAAATATGGTTTTAAAATTGATAAAATCTACTGAGATTAGACAAAATAATGGAAACACCTATTTCTTGCAAATTTAGTTTCTCTAAACGAAAATAAGTTTATAAGTCAGTTTCTTTTTGCAAAATTTGTTACACCCTTGTCATTACTGTCCCATTTCTAGTACGACGTCAAGCAGAACCAAAATTTGCCAGAGTGTAAAAACTGGGAGGATACTTTCGACATTTTATTTATTCAAAACTAAAAAACGAAATGCAGATTTGGGCGTTTTACCTTTAAATTTCACGTCTAAGGGGTTTAGTTTATAAATTTGTTTTTCTTCTCGCATTTTGACGCCTTCGGAAAGCCATCGAACATTCTAGAAGGCTTTCCACTTTTAACCAGAGAATTTTGTCACAAATTTGAGTGCAATTGGGTTTTAAAAGACTCCAAAAGACAGACAGGCCTCTTCTACAGGACTCTAACCCCCGTTTTGGGGTTTCTGAGAGCCGCGAATGCTCAAATCTGACCCAGATTTCGGACACCAGTCTGTCTGATGTCCGTGTCTCAGATGGAACAGACACCACGGGCGACTCATGAGGGGAGGGGTGATTCACCCAGTAAGAACCCGAGCCCATCAGCCGCCTATCAGTTATCGATACTCAAACGGTACAAGGGCGTTTTCTGATTGGTTGAGAGTAAATTCGATTCCCACCATGTGCTGAGGATGTTTGTGGGAGGTGAAATGCGTCCCCAAATCAGTCCAGCCGTCGGTAGAAGCGGCATTGAGGCCTTTGAGCAGGGGGACACCGCGTCCTGTCTTCCCCTTTCCCGTCACTTATCAACCATGTGTGTGTCCCGTTTCTGGGACAGGAACGGACCAATTTGGGTGACAGGGCTTGGCACGGAAGCGGCATTTGGTAGGCCTGAGTAATGCTGCCTCGTTCTGGCAGTAGTGACAGCAATTTTGGCTTGGAAATCCGCCACCGAGCCAATGATTTCCCGTCATGAAAGGAGAATTAACAACGGACAATTCAAGAACTGTTTTCTGTTCTGTACGTGTTCATTGAGGAGTTCTGCGGTGATCTGAGGAGTCGACTTTAGTTCAACTTTATTTCCAAAATTTCTTCCAAAAAAGAGCTATTTAAAACTTCATATAACGGCTTTAACGCAAGCCTATAATATAGGCACTTAAGTTGCCAGTTGGAAAAAATCGATAATTTAGATCAGCTGATCAGCTGAGCTGAGACGGCCAATCAGAATGTGAGATATTTCAGGGACCATTTTCCATCAATTTCAAGTGATTTCAATAAAAATTTTGAACTTTTTTGATAGAACAGGTCCTCATTTGAGAGAGAAGCAACTAATTTTCCCTAAAAATAAGCTTTTTAAGCCCAAGAGGAGAGAGAGTTTTAACAACCTGCTTTTCCCGCAGGCGCGGTTTGGGAATATTTATTTAGTCTGATAACTGCGGCGAGGGATTTCCACCCTCCTTCCCCCAGATCGATGGTAAAGATGTCTCATTTAGAGTCAGGGAGGAGGGAAAAAGCTCATTTACCATCTGCTGTTGGATTTGAGGCATTAATAACTTTTGCTGAAAATATTCCATCAAAGTGGTTAGTCCAGGTGACACATCTTATAAAACGAAAATTGCAAAAAAATTTATCTTTTCAATTGGTGAAGAGGCTTGTCAAATTTTAGCTTGTCCTTAAAACAAGATGAAACAAAAGAATTAAGTTTGGAATTTCGGAGTGATTTTACTAATGCAGGCCAAAAACGTCCAACGTTTAATTATGCAGTTGCGCCCCTTTAATTTCTAAATATCACATAAGTCAAATAAAGGTCAGTAGCATATATGCGATGTGTTTTGATTGAACTGTTAAGGGGTAATTACTAAACTGCAAATTTATTTCCAAAAATTAAGTCCCCAGAAATAATAGATTGGGATCATCTTTTCAAAAAAATACTACTTATATCTTACAAAAATGCAGAAATAAACTGAATTAGACTCTCCATATTGACCAATTAACTTCATCGTAAAAAATCGATAATGTTCATATTGTCCACTCCGAAGGCAATTTCAGCCCTACTACTGCGTAATTACATCACTTCTGGCGCAATTCTCCAAATCCCCTCTAATCATTCAGGACAAAGGCGGGGTAGTGACAAGGTTATCTGTCTGCTTTCACCGTCGTCAATGGCAACAATTTCACTCGTTATCTCCTTGTGGATAATTGCGAAAATCTCGTAAGTAAGTCTAGTGAGCTTTCGCTCCTGTCAGTCAGCAGATGTCAAGACGTCGTTTAGTGACTTTTGTTCACGCATTTTTGCTCACTGAGATACTTCAGAGACTTTTAGGCCAATTGAATGATATTTAGCGTTGAGAAAAGTGCAATGAGCGCATGCCTAAAGTGTTGTTGGAATGCATAAGTAAGGAACACCCCGACTTATAACACAGTCTTTTGTTCCCTATTGTTTCGGAAGCGAAGATTTGACAAGCCCTGTCACCTACTGATTGATTGACTGAGTGTTTATGTAGTGCTAATTATCTCCTAACACGGAAAATTCATTCATTCATTCATGAATATTGGAAACCATCATGGTCTGCAAGAAGAGGATAGTAAAACGCTCACTTTAGCAACAGATGGCAAAGTGACGTTTTTGCCTTTCCCGTTGCCAACTCAGACATCGTTGTCATCGATGTAAGGGCAAGATATCGCTAGGATTCCCACACTGCGGGAAGTTGGTTAAAAATGAACCCATCTGTGAGTGAAAAGTAGGTGGTGAGAGCTGAAGTCAGTTGGGACTTAAAAGCAGGTTTGTAATGGGGAATTATCGGTCGCGCGCGCTCTCTCTCTCTCTCTCCTAACTAACGCATGGGTTAGGATTTGTTCTACTAAAAAACTTTAAAAATTTCATTAAAATAGCTTGAAGATGGTGGAAAATGTGTATCTGAAAAATCTCACATTCTGATTGGTTCAGCTGATCAGCTGATCGAAATTATCGATTTTTGCCAACTACTAAGTTAAATGCTGATATTTTAGCCGTTATATGGGTTTTTATTTGCTCCTTTTTACAATTTTTTTTTGAAATTCGTAATAGAAATGGATTATTTTGTTTCCAGGGCTATCGTGATAAATGATTTCAATTTTACCGATAACATGAAACCATCCAACTGTAAATTGCAACAGTACGTCTGAATTCCGACACAGTAAAAGTACTTTAACTCTTTCATTGATCGAAAATGACGTCATTTCCTTTAAACGGACATTTTTGGAAAATCCTGGACACATGGATGTTCTCGGCCTTAATTGGTCCTTTTTTGCTGAGTACTTCGATGAGAAATACGTTTTTTTTTCTTTTTTGGAAAATATTTTTTCATTATTAACTCCCCTTTTATTTGTGGTTACAACTCATCTTTGCATGATTTGCATCTCCCTAAAATGGTAGATATCACGGCTTTTACATTGGCCAATCAACTAACCAATCAGAAGGCGACCTTGGGTGCCACACGTGCCTTTTATGGTACGTTTGTTGTGGTTGACTCATCCCATGGGACATCTGCTGCCGCTACTAGCAGTAGCAGTCGTGGTGGTAGTGGTGGGGAATTTTCTCTGCCATTGTTCCCTTTTGAGACACTCAATTAATCGATAAATCGGATCTGGGGCGGTTGATATCAAACACCGATTTTCTCTAGAGACGAAATTAACCAGTTTATTGATCGAGAAGCCTCTAGAAGGCCTTGTTCTGTTTGTACGAAAAATATTTAAAGTATCGCGATTTGAAAAGCTGAAACCGGTGCCTGCCTGAGACAGAATCTTCCAATTTATCGATCGAGGGAAAGAAATAGGAGGGTTCTTCGAATTTGTGAATAAAAAAATGAAAAATAGCCCAATTTGAGTGCAATAAACACTCCTTAGAGCTATGAGACAGAACCTTCCAAATTATCGATCAAGAATGGAAGAGGCCCATTTACCAATTAAAATATAAAAGTTAACCCCTTTAAGAACTCCTTCGGACGCCAATCCCTCCCTATTTATCGACCGTTACACAAACCCAGGAGATAGAAAAGGCGTTCTTTGATAGTTTGCCAGTAAAAAATTTAAAGTTACCACAGATGGACAAAAGGAATAGAATAAAAGGCTTGGGGGGGTATGGGTGGGGTGGGATTTCGGCCTTACAAAAGAGAGAGACAAAAGAGCCCTTATCAGTCCGTCACAAGGAGGCGAGGAAGTGGAGGGAGTTTTAAACGTCGCCTGAAAGACAACCACCGATCGATTTCCGTTAGAGCTTGAGGAGTTCCTCCTTGTCCAGCATCTCCAGGTCGGGTGAGAGGGTCCCCGATGCCAGTGGCTCCACGCCGAGAATGAGTTCTTCTGCGCCAGGCAGAAAATCGGCGAGTTCCATGAGCGAGGAAGAGGTCTCATCGAAGAAGAGGTTGTTCTCCTCGGAAACCATCGATTCCGACTCCGTGGTGCTCTCGAAGTAGGAGAACTCCTCCTCCCCCTCTCCCTCATCCCCTCTCCTTCCCCCTAGCAACGTCATCTCGTTCTGTTGGTTGGTTGTGAAGAGCTCTGGAAGTGACAGAGTTCCAATCTCGCTGTCGAATAAGTAGGATCTGCGCTTGGCAGTAACCCCGGCGTACAGCGTCTGCGACTGCGGGTCATGCTCGCGTTTCAGGACCCTCGTCCGAGGGTTCAGAACGCACGAGACCGGTCTCTGTTGCCTTGACAACACGCTGGGGGTCACGGTCTTAGAAGAACTGGTGGCTGAAGCGAATCGTTGACGAACAACCGGACGTTGGTTCTGGAAGTGGTACACCTGTTGCTGCGCCTGGAAAACCGGTTTGGGTGGCGTGGAAGAGATCTCCTGTGACGACGACGCACAGCTGTTCTTTCTGGACGAGTAAGCAGAGTCGTGGAACCGCAAAGTCTCCGGGGAGTAGCCCCTAGATGGTGTTTGGACCTCCGAAGCGCTTTCTGGAGAGGTTTGGGTGTTTCCGGGGACAATGGTGTCGTTCAGGTTGACGGTACTGCGCTTCTTCGGTTGGTACTTGTAGTTTGGAAACTCTAATTGGTGGATTTTGACCAGCTTTGAGGCCTCCTCGTCATAACGGTTCTTTATCGCACGAGGAACGGATTTCCACACGAGTCCCAGTTGTTGACTCAGCACCGCGTTTGAGGCCTCATTGAACACCCGGAGGACATTTCGACGGATATGTTGAGCGAAAAGCTGAAAAAAAAACAATAAAGAAATAAATTTTTATTCCTTTAACCTCAGGGAACGGAACTGCCATTCTGATTGGTTAGCACCCCAGCCAATCAGAGCATGAGCAGGGCCGATATAAACGGTTGTGTAAAAATAGCAGCCCCAGCAAGTGGCCTGGACACCTAAATGGTTTTTGTCGGGTGCGCGCGTATGTGTGTCACCATGACTCAGATTCGCGCGCACTCGTGCAAGCGCTAACTGACGCACGCGCGCACCCCGCCTGCAGCCAATAGGAGGCCGAACAGGTACCGCAAGGTTGTACACAACGTTCGAAGTATTCATCAAAATCGTACTTCAAAAATCAATGAGATTTCGGTGGGTTTTCCAATCGATTTTTGCGGAGATTTCGACAGGAAATCGATAAACGCAGCCCAACTGCAAATAACGCCGCTGGCAGCCAGCGAAACATGAGGGAAACTTGACCAAATTTTCAGAAAAAAAAGATGGGAAGGAAACGAAGGAAAATTTTCGCTTTTTTAGACTGGGAAAGGCGGAAAACTTCTCTGGGAACTGTTTCAAAATGGTCACAGATAACCTACTGGATCTTCAAGATAGAACTTCCAAAACAAAAGCATCTAAAGGTATTTTACTGGCAGAAAAACGAGAAACTTGGGTAAACGAGAAAATTAGCCAAATTGGTATCGGCAGACCGCCCGATTCTTTTGAATTTGTGGGGAAAACCCAGAAAAGGGACCGCCTTAAAGGAAATCGGGTCATTCCCAAGCCTTAGGTTATCGATTTGCTGATTCCCCAGGCCAGTCTGATTGGACTTACCATGAAACTGTTGAGCGGCCGTGGAATGGAGTCTTGTCGACGTCGTTTCTTGGATTCCGTGATGGTCGTGTAGGGTTTGGCGGCGGCAGCACCGGTGAGACGCAGTGCCCGGTCGCTAGGCCACTCCGTTGGCAACGCATGACAGTCGGTTAAGTGTCTAACCCAGGCTTGGATGCTGCTCTGAGCCGCTGCACAATCATGACAGTGAAGCATCCACATCTGGGAGTGAAGATTTGGCCCAGTCCGGCTGCTGCCAGGGGTTTTTATTGCCTCCAGAGGCTGTGACCTTGAGTGCTGGCTTCTGATTGGTCGGCGGGTACGGCCGCACGCGAAAGTGGGACGGTGATGCGTGGGACGGACAGACCGCAAGGCTAGTGTGTGCGCCTGTCTGTGCGTCTAATTTAATCACCGAAATCATGCCCAGGGCTCGTTCGAACTCGTCCGATCCTCATGTCGTTCACTAGTTGACCCCTTCGAAGGAAACGAAAAACAGGATTGAACTCGTCCGGTAACGACCATAAATATTTGAACTTAAAACGACCAAATAGACCGTAAAAAATCGTTTCTTTTTCGAGAAAGTGGACCCAAATCTCCATATCGTCCTCGCAAAATTCGCCATTTCCTTAGAAAAGGTATTTTAAACTGACTATTTGGACAATTTCGTGCAAAAAGCATCTCGTTTAGAACACCTAAATTTAGTTGATTCAGTGCCGACCAATGGGATCGCAAAACGTCAGCCAGCAAGTGAATCAGCTGATACACAAGCTCACTCATTGGTTAGGCGTACAGGTCCTTTGATCGGAATGGCCAGCACTGATTCAGCTCAGAAAACTTGGTGAAATGTATATTTCAAATTATCAAAAACGCTGATTTAACTCAGAGTGATGAGAAACGGTGTGATTCAGCATCTTCATCACGGCTTCGTTGCTTAGATTCGCTCATGAATGGGTAGGGATTATTGAATTATCTCCGCCTATTTCATTACTAATTTCGTTAAGCGAAACCTTAGAAACACGAACTAGCGAATTCTAGGGGTTGTTGAATAAAAATAATTTGCAGGATATTTCAGAATACTTTCTAGCAGTGGTGAAGAAGACTCAGAGGGCTAATAAGTGCTGGTGAATGAGTCATTTGCAGTGGCCTGGTCTGGGTCAGACAAGGCCCCAGTTTTCACCCCATCTCAACAACTACCCCTTAACCCCAATATGCACCCACGGCACATTTGTGAAGCCTCAAATCACTCTACTTACTGGCTGTTTTAGCCGGTCGGACGCGAGTATTTATTAGTGCCTGTGGCTAGTCGATGGTGGGAGTCGTTTATTTGGAAGTGCATTACAGAAAAGCCTATTTCAAGACGGAAAATGGGGCATTTTCCAGAATGCACCGAGAAATTAGACCTTTTCGTCATAAAACACCTGGTGGGATTATCGATTGATTCGCGAAGCTGCTGCTGCAGTCACAAATGGAAAATCGATATTGCCACCGGTGGGTCAGGCAGCCTAAACGGCTGATTTTGGGCAACATTTTTGGCCTTGAAATCGGAGCTACTTCAAATCCAGAAAATATGTTTTTTTTTAGATGGAAAAAGTGGAACAGAATTTGTTAGTTGTAATTATGGGCTGTGGTCTAGGCCTGAAACCACTTAGTGGAGCGTTCATGCATGAGACAATCGCATGAAGGCACAGAGTTTGTAACAGTCTTAATCGATTTTTCAGCCCCTATCTAGGGGGTGTGAATCCGAAACGCGACAACAGACTGTCTCCTGTCTGGGTTTCCAGTCGAATGGCCTCGGCCAAACCACGATGAGATGTTACCCCATTGTTCCTTCTTCTGAAAAACCTCAGAGAGACGTCAACAGTTGGACGAGGTGTCTGACGCGAATATCGATCTCTGAACCACCGGAAGTTGTTAATCGATCCAAATTTGAGTTGTTTAAATTGAGCAAAATGAAGGCGGTATTTTATGGTGTTTACTGGAGTTGAAGAGTATTTTATGTTCATTTGTATATGAACTTATTAGATTCTTGTATCCCAGAAGAATAAAATTAGAAATTGGGATGGGGAAAGTAGGACTGGCTCTCCACTGGCTCATTTGGTTGCAAATACAATTTAATTTGCATATTCACAACACAAAACTGGGTGAATTTGTAATTAAGCCTGTCAAAAGTGCCCGAGACATTGTTCTGGGGAGTGACGAGTGAAAAATCGATAAATCTCGACAATAATTTGAGGTTCTCGTAAATTCAAATTGAAGCCTTTTGACAAAAAGGCTTGGTTCGATAATTTCAGTTTGTTTTAAAGCACTTTTTTAATACAATTGTAGGTTGAATTGAAGTGTTACTTTAGGTCGATAAATAGAGGGAACGATAGTATCAATAAAGAATTTAATTTAAAAAAATAAAAATATTACCCTTTTAATAGATTTTAAGTGAAAATTTTGGTTAAATGGGTGTGAAATTTTTATAGAATAATGCATTACTTTTCATTCGGCTTAAAAGCGGAAAATCCAATCGATAAACGAAACACTCTTTCTGAGAAATTTGAAGAAAGAGATTAAAATTAAGAACAAATAAATCATTAATAGAACACATAAAAGGTAAAATTTTTTCCGATATATGCCATTTGCTCAAAAATAAGGTAAATTTTGATTTGACACCGACGTTGAACTAGAAAATGAACGGAAATGGCAGAAGTGCAGAAAATTTAGGGAAAATTAAAACTATTTTAAAATTTACTTTAAAAATAAACGAGAATTTTTGTGCCGAAAATCTTGATACTGGAGCACTCAGGGCAGTGGAAACACCTCGAATTTTGGCACCATAAACAATCGAAACTTGATATACTGATTATTTTTTTGTTTTTCTGTTATTGATATTTGACATGTTTGTTTAAAATAACTGTAATTACCCTATTAGGTGGCAGCCCTCTTGGTTACCACTGCCACTGAGTAGTTTTGCCTCTGGCAAAATTGTCTGGATAATCTGAAACCACATTACTCACCTCGCGATGACTGGACCCCTGTGAGTGGGTTGGGTTGGGGTGTCTCGCTGTCTCACCCCACATGTCCCATTAACTCTGACCCACTTCCCGGTCACCGCTGAGCACAGACACACACACATGGGAGTGAGTCTGGGTTCCCCCCCCCCCGGGGTTTCACAAACTCCCAACGAATCCTCTTTGTCGGCACTGCCGCTGCCGCCGCCGCTGCCTTTGAGCACTCAAAGAAGAGAGGGGGGTGAGACAACGGGAATCGCCAATAGACAGGCGACGGCGTCTGCTGCATGACCCGATGCTGGTTCATCCGTCATCCGTGAGGTGACTGGCCTTTGCATGGATGACGTCCGCACGCCCAAAAAGTGTTGGACCGGCAACGCCCATTTGAAAGTTGTAAACAAATGCCGTTTCGTTGCCAGAGTTTACTTTTGTGTCAGAGAGGAAAAAACAGGATAGGAGTTGAGAGAACGACCAGATATGCCTGGATCAATAGCTTGTCTTCAATTCATCTATCCTTTTTGTTTAAATTAACATCTACCCAGAAAATCGATATTTCCAGTCATTGGTGTGAGAGAGTGGAACAAGTGTTTGGACCACGAATCAGCATCATCCACCTACACCTAGCAACGAGTATCATCAACGGATGGGGCAAATACAGATGCCCCAGAAACTGTGTCTGACATTTGATTGCCAGTGTCTTTGTGGGCGGTTATGACACACTGATTGGACAAGCTCATTAATTCCAACACCGTCGTCTGTTTCCGGCTTAACGACTCTGCTAGGGGGTTTTGGGATTAACCCATTTTTCCGTCCAAATGGTTAGCAAACTGGGCTAGATAATTAGATATACAAGTGATGGACAGAATAATGGAAATACATGACATTTTGCCGCAATAATGTTTGGGTAGGTTATAAACAATTGAAACTTGACATTCATTAATGTTTCTTGACTTATATGATATGATCATCTAAAATAAATATTTATACAGGTACTTAAACAAGTGGGTAGAACACTTTTGTACCAGTAATCAAATATTGAAAATAAATAAATAAATAAATATATATATATAACAGATGTTAATTTAGATACAAGTTTTGAATCAGCTAAAATTAAAATCTTCAATTAATCTCCGCTTTTTATTTGCAATTTAATTCCTAGCATGATTAATTTTAATCTCACGATAGGGTAATTTTTGTAATTAAAGGAAGAATAGTGTTTTAATTATTTATTTGGTTTAAAGTTATTCGGAAACTTACACGATTCGACTTGCATTAATTCAATGTAATTAAACATCTTAAATGAGTTTTGGTTAAAGGAGCAATTTAATTAACGCATAAAAATGAGGTTTCCTTAATTTTGTGATTATATTTTATCATTTCGTTTAGTTTTTTTGATGTTTAAGGTGGAGAATTTTGGCGTAAGCAAATCAGATTTTAAAAAATATGGACATTTTTTAATTTTTGACGAAAAATTGCTTCAAAACCGCAAACTGGACTTAAATTTCCAAAGATGAGGGTAAATGCGATTAATTATTCATGTATACGAAAATAATTTTTAAATATTTGAAAATTAGTAAGGAAATAGATAAATAGGATTAGCAGACCATCATAATGCTCTAAATTATTTCAAATTTCACGAAATAAAATAAATATTGTAAGCAAAATTCACTGAAAAATTCTGGAAAAATACATTCCCACTTTCCTCAATCGCTGTTTGCCAATAAATATTGTCAAATGTTTTTATTGTTTAAATTTTGAATAATAAACTTAGGAAAGCAACTTTTGAATGCTAAGAATGAGATCGCATTTTAAAGGCATAAACTCATTTAAAACCGTTGGAGTTCATTATCAATTTGCTTTTGAGTAAATTAGTTATGGTGTTTAGTTGTTTTTAATTCGAGCTCTTATATGCCATTCTTTGAACCGAAGAAAAATAAATCGTTCCAGAACCATATCTTATCCAAATTAAAGCTATTTCACTTCTGTTTCTATTAAATCTCTTCAAATTTTTGCTTACCATCAAGTTTTGTTCATCCCCTCCTAAGAATGTCAATTTGTCCCTCCCCCCGGCACTAACCTTGCACACACTTAATTTAAACAAATTTCTCTACCACCCCGGGAAACCGGTCTTGTAAATGAAGAGTGGAAAAGTCATCTTGTGGCCTAAAAAATTCACCACTAGACAAACCATTTCTGGGACTATGGGTACTATTTATGGAAGGCAGATCTCGCAAAAACCACCCAGTTAACTCAGTAGGGAAAGATTTTAGCGCAAAATTCAACTCCAACGAAGAGATACGGATTTAAAGAATTCAGATGAGTTGAATGAATGTCTTTGTTCGGCCCTTATGTCCGAGATTATGGGAAGTCGATTTCTTACTTGAATCTCGCTGGGATTTGTAAAGGAAATTTTAAACAAAAATCCGATTTTAAAACAAGAGGTCCGGCTTAAAATCTTCAGAAAATGGCTCAGTTTATTCACAGCGATGCAGACCAATCAGATAACAAATACATATTCACTGGGGACTCAAATATCGATCGATATATTATGGAATACTTTTGATCGTCACGACCTTCAGTTCACTCCTCTCCTTCTAACACCTTTATCCCATATTCCTCTTCATTTTATAAATCATTTTGTCAGAAATATAAACAGATAGGCATTCCCATGGTGCCAGAATCAATCCAACCATTATGAAAGCAAACACACATCCACATCCATACATCCGCCAGACAGGGAACAAAGACCACCCGAAAGGAGCTTTGTTTGGAGTCGCTTGTCTCCTGAAATCGGGACAGAATTGCGCTCCCATCACCTGGGAAAGGGGACGTAATTTATGACCCCGCACGAACCAATAGGAGCGCCTCACTAACATGAGTCCAACACGACACACTTTTGTGGTTCTCAAACAAAAGGCAGAGGCCGTCCTATCAACATTTTTATCGATTTATTGGTTAAAAGGGGCATTCAGGAGGAGGAGACAACCATCCAATATGGGTTTGTTTAAAAGCACAGGAGGCGATGAATTCCACCGGCCACTCCCCCCCCTCCCAGCCCACATCCGCCTTCACTTGCCATAAATCACAGTCTGTGGCAGTCGAAAACAATGGGAAAGCAAGCCTGACTCGGGGTGGTCCAGCAACAAACAGACGAGAAGCGGTGTTTCCCCCAGGTGCCCCAAATGGCGCCAGCAGATGTCGTGAGCACAAAAGAGGCACGAAAGCGATGCCTCTGAGTCCCTGACGCATTTATATGCTTTGGCGAATCGCCAACAAACTTGGGTGAAAAGATTCGTCTCAACGAGTTTCTGTGGTGCTGGTCTTTTTGTTTTACTATACCACGAAAGCGGAGTGAAAGGTCTTGGTGGTGGTGGTGGTGGTGGTGGTTATGGCGGTCAATTGGTAGCTGATTTAACCAACTCCATTGTTGTACAATTCATTTCGTTGTGATTTCCAAGACGCCAAGTTTTGCGGTTGGGAGAAGACAGTAGTTTGGATTAAGACCGGAGATCGAAAACAAGCCAAAGGAGGATGATTCAATCAATAACTGGCTGTCTGTGCAGCTCAAACCGTCTCGAGGATTGCTATCGATTGATGGGAGACACATCTGGAGACACCTCTGGTTGTCACAAGGACAAACACAAACTACAACCTGTGATGAAGAGGATAATGTCACAACGAGTGCTCTTGAAGGCCCGGGATGCTTGTTTCCATGGCAATACGACGTAAAGCGACCTCATCATCATCATCATCATCTTCGAATACTCACCTCCTATTCCGCAGAGGTAGTTAGCATGCCAGCAATGGCTTCATTCATTTAAACAACTCCAACCTCGAATCCCCTTTGGCCCATCTATACAATCTCTTGATTAATAAAAGATTTATTATCTATAAGTCAATCGTTTATGTCACCAGAATAGTAAATCACCCAAGAAACGCGACCCCGTTTCCTAACTGTCAAAAAAATTGAAGAAATCTTGACAGCTCAAATTCCCAAAACACGCATAAATTAATAGCGCGAAAGAGCTGCGATTTCTGGTGGTAGTTTTTCCAACTTAAGTGAGGTATTTGAATATTCTGAGTGGAACTGTTTTAATTAGCCACCTCTGTTGCAATCAATTTAAAAAACAAGTATTTCAATCTCAAAGTAGTCAAAGTATTCAGCGACCTTTAACCTACGTACAAGCAAGATTGAACGTTGTAATTATCGGCCAATAAATCATCATAATATGTCTACCTTAGTCTAAATTACCGTAAATACAAAAAATACTAGGCATATTTTAAAATTTACGACTCAAAATAAACTACTAATTTGGAATTGAAAAATTTTTTCCTGCATAATGATAAATAATAAATTGTAAGCATACAGCAGAAAAATCAGTTATGCATGAATGATAAATTTGGTACCATTTATAGTAGCAAGATTTGTGTTTAAAAAACGCATTTTTCGTTTTGCAAAAAACATCTTTTATCATTAATAATTTATGTGAAAATCGTTCTCAAAAATAGTTTCCAGGTAACAAGTTTTTGTCAAAACCATTTTCGCATTTTTGTTTGAGTGAAAGCGTTTTTTCAACTTCTTTGAAAGATTCAAAGGAAGTTTTAATTAGTGTTTTGCTTGTGTAACCAAGAGAATTAGCACAAAAAGAATCGGATTTTTGTAAATATCAGTTACATATGGGAAAAAGAAGTATTTTTTTATACTTTTTATACTTTTGTACTTTAAAATCGAAATTTACACTCGAACTCCAATATTTTAGATTTATTATTCATATTTTTATTGATACTTACGGTGTTTCAATTTAGAATACCTAAAGTGGAGCAATACTCCTATTGATCTGAAACTAAAAAACGTAAGTTGATTTCAAATCAAATTTCAAATTTCTTTGATTCATTTGAAAACTTCGACCCACGTAAATATGATAAAATGTTTAAATGAAATGTAAGTTGACTGAGTTCATAAAAACGAAGCTTTTGTGGAGCAAACGTTAATGGAGTGTAAATGCCCTATACAATTACCCGACGTCATTGGGCACGATAATTGGGATTCTTTTGCTAAAAATCATACTTTTCTATATTTCATGCAATTTTTAAAATGAGATACTCCCTTTGAAAATCAAATAAGGGAAGATTAATGGTTTGATCGCAAGTAGGAGTCAGGAGTAAGTCAGGAGTTTAAGTTCAAATAACAAGAAAAATAACAGTAAAATCATTTATTCTAAATAACCATATCAAATAACAGGAAAAATAAACACAAAACATGATGTCAAAGTACTGGGTGTCTTCGTGATTATGTCCAATCCCGGTATTAATAACTACTTTAAAAAATGATTTACGTCTGAAAACAATTTTTAACTTGTTCTGAAATATACTTAATTAAAGTTATTCTAGCTTTTATTAAATGACTGCCGAAATATGAAAATTATGCCAAAAGGAATAGCGAACTTTCGTTTACCATCGAAAACAAGTTTGATTAATGAACAGTCGATTATGAAGGCGGAACTCTGGGTAATTGCTTTTTTCAAATTCACATTGTTTTGCGAAAACAAATCTTTACTTTGTTTCTGTAATTTAAAAAGGAATATTAATGAATTGCGAAAATAATATTCTGTCAAACTTTGGACGAATTCCAGGAAAAGGATCAAATTTAATCCTGATATATATTAACCTCTACTAAATGGATGCGGGAATATCAAATCGGTGTGCTGAAGAAGATAATTAACTTTCGGAGAGTAAATTTTTTTTATTCCGCCATGGAAAAAAAGTTGATTAACGAATAGGAGATAATAAAGCGGGAGACGTCGATAAACGCGTTTTTTTTTGCAAAAATGTTTCAAATTTTCTGCAATTCGCTTTCGAAGTGTTGTAATAGCAAGAAAATGTTCCTTTTCAATTAAAAATTATTTAGAAATAAAATTTTAATTATAATTGAAGTATTCATAATTTTCAAAATTGCCTTTTTTAAGTTATGGTCCTAAAGTAGTTTAGTCTTTTCCAGTAGTAAATACTTCAAAAGCATAATAAGTAAAATAAGAATTGGCAAGAATACACTTTTTACAAATTGCTAGAAGTCATATATTTAAATAAGAAAGATGTAAGATTTATGTTGAAATGTTGACTAACATCTTATGGTGAATTAACTGAATTTCTGCACATGGTAATGCATCGCCCTGCAATTAAATTTTCTTAACAAAGAAGTAATTAAAAGTATTTTCTGATTAATTTAATAAGGAGAACAATTTATCTCAAATTATCTCAAAAGGGCAAAGTAATTAAGAAAATGGCATTTACATAAACACTAGGTGGATATTCCAACATGGAATGACATTTCTGGAAAGGCAGTGCTCGAGCCAAAAGTTGGAGAAAATTTTCGTTTGCTAATAAAGAAATAAACTCCATAATTTATTTATGAAAAATATTAATCACCGTAGGAATAAAATTTAGCAATTTCAGAGGTATATAAATTCTTACAAACCATTCTCAGCAGTTGAAGGAGAGACTAGCAAGATTTAATCCGATATTTGCAAACAATTCAAACAAATAAAGAATCATGAAAATACCAAATAATGACCTTAACGATATTTTAAATTTTTAGTGTTTTTTTTCAATTTCTGGGGTGTTTATTGAAACGTCAAAGTGCTCTCATCATCTCCTTTTGGATCTCACAGATTGGAGTTTAATTAAAACAAAGAAGATTCTATTTAAAAATTATCACTTTGAGATGTTTAAATTAACCCGAAATAACTGATTTATCGTAAGTCGTAAAAATAGCAACAAATCCAGTGTTAATTTACGTCACACAGAAACAGGGTTAATGATCGGTTTAAACAAAGCCATAACCACCTTTGGAGACTTGATTTAAACAAGGCCACGTTTATTGATTTTTCCTCCCCTTTTGGCAGCCTACGAGTCCACAAAAACCACTTATTTTCTGTTGCTAGGACAGTGGTGTCCATTTTTCACGGCAAAATGGCGGGCAGCCAAAAACCCATGGGAACTATGCCCCTGTGCGATCAGGATCAAAGCGGTTTTGGGGAGTTTCCAGGGGACTGTCATTAGCGGTGACCTCTGGCGGCAAGAGGGTGCGTCTAGGAGGGCTCTTCTGGCATTTGGTTCTGGTGTGAAGTGAGGGGGACCTAGAACGCCGCATTTTTGGGAAATTGTTTTGCCAAGGGGTTAGGAGATTTGGATCAACAAGTTCAGGGGATGTTTTGAGAGTTTAAACAAAGTAAATGGAGTTAATACTTAATTTTGCCGTGCCGTCATTCATTAACAATTCCTGATGCTGTATGGACTGGTGCAGCATTGTCATCATCTTGAAAGATGGGGACGTTGCTCAACAGAAACCGCAGTTCCTGAAAAACCACAAGAAGAATTCCGTGGTGGAATCCAGCTCTCTCAGTCAACAACTTGAACTTTCGGCCTGTTAAGGAGGAAGATCACTTTGACAAAGATTGTGTGGGTCAGACGGTTGGAATGGGTTTGAATTTACCGCCAAAACTTCTTCGACTTAATTTGCGCCAATTGGGCTAAAAACTTTTTATAAACCAACTCAACTGAGGTTTTAAAAGCCTTAATAATACATTTTACAAATAATAATAATAAATGCATGATAAAATAAATAAAGTAAGTAAAATAAATAAAAATGATAAATAATAATGTAATAATAATAAATAATAATAATTAATAACACATTTGACAAATTTGAAGTGAATATATTAATACCTTAAGAAAGTAAGATGACACTTTATTTACAATTTCATTTAAAAATACTCCACCAGTGAATATTACAGAAATGACTAGAAATCTTTCAAATTTTGATAAAACCCTTGTTTTTGTCCGAAAAATTATATTTTATGTGATAAGCAGCTTAATGAACTTTCAGTCTGCAGTGGAAAATTTGATTAATTAACGGCCGATTGCGAAGGTGGAACTCTAGGTAAGTGCCATTGTAATAAGGAAAAATTATAATTTTAAAAAGAAATCTTCCCTTTAAATATGTCGTTTTTACAGATATTAAAAATAGGTTTTATCTTTATAAAATGACAGGCCAAATTGTTAGTGAGAGTCGAATTTGGATCCTTTAAGTTGGGGTATGAGACTGTTTGCGGTCTCTCATTGCTTCATTTCTAGTTCTACTGACTCAAATTCTAGTTAGAATGTGAAATTTAACTTCAAAATTAGCTCGAAATACCTTTAAAATGGAGCGTTATTAACGGAGCTTAATCGTACCTTATCGGGTAGGGTAATATTTGTATTCACTTGTTAGGGAGTGCTTTCTATATCTAAATTAATAAAGTATAAAATGAAATCTAACCCCAGAAAAGTTTTTAAGGAAAGTTAAAAATCCTTTTTTAAGATTGTCTCAGAAAATAAAATTGCTCTTCCGTTTTTTACGATTAAATCATTTCCCAACAATACGAGCTCTCTAAGCAGCACTTGTCTGCGTGAATTTGGTGAATTTCTATAAACAACTTTAAAAAATTAATGACGAAATTCATTGTAAAAATATGTTTTGATATGATTACGACATTCAGAGAGAAACTGATGATTTGTTTGCTTATTTAAGAAATATAAGAAACTAAGTATTAATGGGCAGTGTATATTTTCGAAATAAACCACAAAGTTCAAGAAACTTAAAATTGGTTCGAAAATATCTTTGGTTGTAAACGAGTAAAATTTGATTTTATTTTAAATAATATTTGAATCTCAAGTTTTTTAGAAGTAGTGAATTAAGTATGATTTCATATAAAATAATTATTTAATAATTTAAAAATTCGGGAGCATCAAAAATTATCCCAATAAATAAAATTTCTTCTTTGATTTGTCTCCAGACAAATTTTCCCTCCATCACTCACAAAGTTGACAAAACAAAATTCAGTTTTTAGCGGTATCCATTCAATTTTAAAAGACAGGAATCAAATTAAGTTAGCCTTAAAAGTAGTAGAAAAGAGCATTAATAACCCTAGGTCAAAAACAGCTCAACTGTACTACTGACAAGATATCAGCGATCGCAACGAAGAGTTTTGTCAGAATTAGGAGCAAAAGTGACCAAATGGTGCATTCATTAAAACAAATTCAATCGGCAATGTTGTTTTACTAATTATCTATTTATTAACGATTTCTTTTAAAACATTATTATTGGGTAAATATGTCTAATTAACCCCTCCATTTTCTGCTCAAAAATATGGCTTATTTGAATGCTTTGAGGTGCATTAACTCAGTTGTCTAATTGTAGTTGTGGCTAAAAGTTCGCAGGTTAAAAAATCAACTGAAACTACCGACTACATACTGGGGTTACAAAAACGTATTAAAACTTTAATTTGTTTATTTACAGTCCAACCAAATTAATCTAATCTGATCTTTTAAGATTAATTTTAATTAACTCTCTGTGTTAGTTCCCTTTTGGGTTGAAAAAAAAATTATTCACGTATTGTAAATAATTTGATAATTTTTACGGTCCAATGACGTCGAGTGACTGTATACTGCATTTACAATCCATTAACATTTGCTCCTCAAAAGCTTCGCTTTTATGAGCTCAGTCAACTTACATTTCATTTAAACATTTTATCATATTTACGTGGGTCAATGTTTTCAATTTAATGAAAGAAATCCGGAAGCTGATTTGAATTAAACTTACGTTTATAGGTTCAGATCATTAGGAGTATTGCTCCACTTTAGGTATTCTAGTTTGAAATACCGTGAAGTATCAGTGAAAATATGAAATATAAATCTAAAATATTGGAGTTCGAGTGTAAATTTCGATTTTAAAGTATAAAAATGAGATTACAAAGCCTCTTTCTTTGTCACACCGCTTTTTCCCATATATAACTGATATTTACAAAATTCCAATTCTTAGTGTGCTAATTCTCTTTTTTTAAGCAAAACACTAATTAAAACTTTTTTAAATCATTCAAATTACTTTAAATAGTTATAGCAAATCTTTTACCCGGGATAATTAAAGGTTGCAGAAAACGCTTTCACTCAAACATAAATGGGAAAATGGTTTTGACAAAAACTTGTTACCTGGAAATTATTTTGGGAGAAAGATTTTCACATAAATTATTCGTGAAAGGTGATGTTTTCTGCAAACGAAAAATGCGTATTTTAAATACAAATCTTGCTACTATAATTGATACCAAATTCATCTTTGATGCATAAATGATTTTTCTAATATGTGTATGTTTGTAATTTGGTATTCAGCATGCACAATAATATTTTTCTCAATATTTTTAAATGGTATCAATGAAGGGTTTATGGTGGTTCATCAGAACCTTCAGAATACCATTCAATAAAATAATGATTTAATTTTAAAATACTTTATTTCATGTTCTTTTTTATTTAAACGAACCAACTTAAATCTAAATTAATCCAAGTCTGAGTGGTCGAAACACATTTCAACCGGTAAAGTTGATCAATTAATCATCCAACCAATAAAAACACGACATTATTGCAACAACCAATCAAATGCCAGTGTTAGTTTAACAACCTCCTAACTTACCTAATTAATGTTCCGCTATGCTTTTTTGCACAAATTCAAGGCCAAATTAAACTATTTTTTGCTTTCTGATGTCGCAGTTTGCGAATTAACCCCGAAATATATGAATGATTAATGACCCAAGGCGCCATAAGGACCTTGTAAGCTCTTACAGCAGCCAATTAAATTGTCCTCTCTTCAACTAACAAGCGACTAATTCGCGTAAATAATGAGCCCAGTCATGCCTGGGAGCAATAAAAAGGGGGAATAAACTCTACTAGGGCCAGATTTTAAAGCGCAAAAATGTGCCGAAGCAATAAAACCTACAAAAGAGCACGCGAGAAGCAGAAAAAGAAATCGTCGGCACGGAGCAAACCTTTTTTCCCGTCGGGCTGGTGATGAAGAAGAAGAGGAGATCCCATGAGAAGCTTTGAGGGGAGAGAAAAATTAGCACGAGGGCTTTTTGAGCCGACTCAAGTACTCTAAGTCAAAGCGGAGATTCGTGATAAAATTTAAAGCAGAAGGTGGAATTGGGAATAAATGCCGGCTCAGAATTATTAAAATACCGAAAATTGCATTTTAAACGGCCAATTTTAATCATAACTTCATTCGAGATTGACTGAAACTACCAAAAATCATGACTAAGCATTTATCGATTTTTCGCTAAGCTATAGCTAAATCTTTTCCAAATAAATATGCATAAAATCTGAGAAAAAATCTCATTTTTTCTTTGCAAAATTAATAAAAATAAAACTGACAAATTAGTAGCATTAAAAATTCATTCAGTTGACCTCTTCTGGGTGACATTTGTCTCTACCAGACAGTTTAATGGGTTATCGTGATGCGATTTAAACAGCGAAATGTCATTCAGATGTGCCTGATTTAAAAAATGAACTTCGTTTGCCTGGTTGGTTGATGGCTTTGTCCTTTAATAGTTTTAATCCGTTTTTTGTTTAAATAGGTGGTGGGGACATTTAGGAACCCTCCGCCTGATTCACCATGGAATAAAAATCGATTTCTGCAAGACATGACCTTGCCATTTAAGGGCATTCAGTTGCACACCCATTTGGAATAAACAAATCGCGCCAAACAGGAAAGATTCCCCTTTCAAGCATTGGCACGATTCCGTTCGAAATAGTTGGTCCCTCGCTTCCGATAATCTTCGGGCTGTCGACTTGGCATGCCGGCATTTGGCTTTTTGGAAGACTTCTATGCTTTTTTTCCGCCTCCTTCTCCCAGAAATGCTATCCGCTCATTTGGCGTGAGGGCCTTTTTCTACGCGATGTCACCTGGCTGATTTATTGACCGCGGGAGCTCTCGGTAAAACATAAAAACCAATGACATTGGGTGATGGGTGATGGGGAAAAGGGGCTGATGAAGAAACGACGAGTCACAGGTCTGGTTTTCGATTGATTAGGAGCACTCGGGAGCCCATCTAGGCATTTCCAGGGGCTGGACAAAATAATGGAAACACCTAAAACTTCGTCATGTTGCAATCGAAATTTTTCAATCTTAAACTTCACTTTTTGACTAAAATATCTTAAAATAATTCTGAATTTATCATTTTTTTATCGCTTTATTGTTTTGCTTTGTTTTTTGCATCAAAAACTCTTCCTGCCATCAGATCCAATTGCGACTTCATTTAAACAAGAGGTTTAAAAAAGGTGCAGGAAGAGATTAAGAGGGGCAGACTTGGAGGCAGTCAATCACCCGACAGCTTTATGGGCAAGCCATTCAGCCACATACAACTCACTCACTCCTCTAACACCTGCCATAAATAGTAGCTTCCTTATTTGTCCACTGAGTGATCAGTGATTCAGACAGTCAACGTCTTCGTCTCCTGGTGGTATCAAGATTGACGAAGGCGCTGAGTGACTGGGCAGGAAATGCCTGAGTACCCTCGGGGGAGAGAGGGGTACTCAGGTAGTGGTTATATATAGTAGGTGGTTGGTAGAGTGCTCACTAATTGATGAGAGGTGGTTTTTTGGTGTATTTTCGATTCCTCCTGCTCCTGCCTTTCTTTCAAATTGTCTACTGGAGGTTTCTACTCCACCGTCCTAAACGCTTTAAGAGATATATTTATATATTTCTATAATAGTAAGCCAAATTAACAAAATACAAATTCTACTTCTCAGCCACGTTTTAGGGCACTAATAGAAACTTAAATTATTAATTTCATCATCTTTTTTGTTTTCGTGAGTCGACAAGTCGTAAAAATTAGCCCTACTTTCAGCCATCCACTTTTCTCAATTATTAAATAAGCCCTCCAGTTCACTCTCTCTCTCTCTCAACGAAAATTCCCACTAAAAAGACGGAAATAAGCGAGTCAGCGCTCGCGAGGCGTTTTTTACGCTTGATTGACGCTCCTGTGGGCACCCAATTCCCCCTGGACCACCTTGTCTTACTCATAGGGCTTAAAAAACCCCAACAAACACGATAACACGTGTGACACATGACTAAGCAGTGTTCTGATTGGCTGACGCGGCCAGCTTATCAGCTCGCGCACATCGCACGCACTCACGCACTTCAGTAATTAATTAGAGCATGCAGACTGGCTGGCTGGGTGGCGCGGTTGCACGCGAGTGTGCACGCAGGACGCACGCGGTCTGTTTGATTTTGCTATGATACGTTGTGAAGATGGAGACTTTTTTTCAGCATTCAGATGGCCCAGTTCTTGGCCAGACTTCATAAATAACACCACTGGTGCTCTTTTTGCGACTGTGAGCGGGTGGGAACCGCGGCGGCTGCAAATATGCTGGGAAGCGCAAAAAAGGCTGCTGTTAGCTGCAACATTCTTAGTAGGACCTCTTGGTTTCTTTGGGGGCGTTAAGAGAGTGATGAGAAGTGCTTTTCGGTGTTTCTGAAGCCGAAATTAGTCGGTTTTGCGCTGTAAATAAGAATTCTAAAAGATTTTGTCTAGCTTGACGCCCGAGGGTGTGTAAAATACCGAAGAAATTGTTACCTTTTGATTGAAAATCCACTCTTTTTCGTATTTAAGAGGTTGTTTATATTGACAATTTTAAATATCTATAACAATTATTTGGACCTCAGGTTCGATCTTTGTCTTCGTGGAGGATGAATTTCAAAAATTGAGGGAATGCTTCTAGTCGGTTTAAATGTATTTAAAAATAAAAAATGGTGCCCAGATTCAATAGAAAAATATAAAATACGCAGATATATTCCACGAAAACTGGTAACAAAGTCTCTCGCACATAGCCAAAACAAGATATATTACTGAAATGTAATAAGTAGAACTATCTATCAATTTTGCAAAATATAGCGGAAACTTTGTTTGAGACAGAAGGCTTTTTAGTAGTTAAAAAAATTAAAATATCTGACACACATGAAATACTCGATATTCTCATAATTACCCATTAACTGATTTAATTAAGAGTTCAAGTGAATTTGAGCAAAACGCTGAATACATTAGTATAATCTCCTTATCATCTTAATTTCTTCTTACTCCATTAAATTTTGTTTTTACAAATCACTAATTTCTATTTCCTGATGATATCTTCGTGCTAAAATAAGTTTTGATCAATGGTAAGAAGCAATATGACAGCTAACCGATATTTGAAATAGCCGAGATAAGCTTTACGAAACGAGGCACGCTTCCTGGGAATATCCAGGCCAATCTTGCAGGTTGATTCTTGATTTGATTAGGTTTTTGGGCGTAGACACTGTTTACTAATCCACAAAGCGGCACCTAGATCTGCTTCAGACATCTGAGCCACTACCACCTCATTTAGATTTTGCGTATGTCTTACGTCTGTGAAAATTGTGTTTATAAGATCCAGTTGCATTTATTTGATCAAAGTCCAAAATAAGTTGGCCCATTTTAAAGGGCTTTTGGGTTAAGGAATTCGATTATTCTTGTAGTGGCATATCTTTTGTTCAAGAAGGGGCAATTAGAGATGTAATAATGTCAAAGAATAAGGAAAAATCGTTATCTTGATGTTTTAAATGAAAGTAAATAATTGTGTTCATTTAAATGTACGAATTTTCGATATCGTTCTGGAAAAAGTTTCCACTGAAGTGAAAATCGATAATTTAATCGATCGCAAATTAGGCGATTCAGCTACAAAATTTTACCAATCAAGAAAGTTTATGATTTGAAAAAACGCACCTTTTAATCAAGTAAAAGGAGCATTTAAGTAAAGGAAATATTATTCCTGAGGAAATGACACTTCATCCAACTTGACTGTATTTGTTGGAGCGAAGTCCACTTCAGTTTGCCAAATGAACTCAACAGAACATAAACTTTAAGATAAACATGATTATTTGCTAGTTGACTTATGAAAGAACAAACGAAAATGGCCTGATCACATCTAAATATCCAAATTTGTGCGTTTTGTGAATTAAATAGAAAAAAGCAGCAATATCCCATTAAAAATGATAATTTTCCAACTTAGCTTGAAAATTACTTTATCGAGGCAAATATCAATAAATTAACCGATGACGAATTAACACTGAGTCATCTGATTTTAGCGGTGAAAATTGCATTCAAATGCGGTTATTTTCGCCCCACAATAAGAAAAATAAACGAAATCAGTGGAAGTGGACTGTTGTCTAAGAAACAAAGAGTACTTATCATTTGAGTCCGCCTTGAACAAAGCCAGAGCAGACAGACAGACATGGCGATATCTTTTTATGATGCTTTATGAGTCATGAGTCAAAAACGCGTTTTAATCTTGTCACCACAATAAGCAGCGGAATACTCATTCATAAACAAATTAATGCCGTTTCCTATTCAAAATTCACGCCTGCAAAACGACCGAATGATAGTGTCCTTCACAAGTAAATCCATGATGTCAGTGGCACAGAATTCCTGGATTAATCGATACGTCCGTCTCAGGTGAGAAGCGGTGTCGACTCATTAGCCGCCGTCTCTGTTGCTGGTGCTGCCGTTCTCTTCTTCCTCCGAGTCAATCGAGATGAGCTGTTCAACTTGCCGCCGTTTCTCGAGTCCCAAATCATCAGTCCAGCCGTCGCTAAGAGCGCAGTCGATGTGCAGAGCATGAAGAACATCTCGAGCACTAGATAACCCTAAAGGAAACCACGAAAGCATGTAAAATGATTTTTAACTTCTCTAACTTATAAATATGGAATATTTGTGTCAATATTCGGAAAGGAGCCCCACTTCGACTTATCAGGTCATCCAATATGCCACAAAAACGGGCGCACGCTAAAACATGATGGATGTATGGCGTTCTAGTGCCCTGGAGTGTTCCACCAATCAAATATCGCTATTTCCTAATCCCTTAATTTGATTGGCTGTAGGTTGGCGGTTTGACACAATTCCCGTTTCTGATTGGTCGTTACTTAGCCATGCATTCATCCCTCTCCCATTGTGCATTGTCCCACTTCCAGCCGGCAAAAAACACACCTTTCTATCAACAATATAGCCCGCGAGGATGGAGATGAGCCCAAGACCCAGATTCTGCACGGACTGGATGAGCCCATAGGCTGTCGCCCTCTGGTGTTGGGGCAAAACCACTCCGACCAATGGCCAGAGACTGCTGGCAAGAATTGAGTAGCTCAGACCGAGAGTGCACATCAGCAAGTAGGGAGAGACACCAGTTGGCACAAAGGCGAAGATGGCGTGACAGACGGTTGTCAAGGCGACGCCAGTGGCTACCCACGTCAGGCTGCAACCCACCCAATCGACCGCCAGACCGACCAATGGGCTTGCCACCGCGGAAACCACGAAAACGAGACTGTTTACGGCGGCTGCTTCAGTTGCTGGAAGGTTGTACTTACCTGAATGGCAAAAACCAATCAGATACTTGAGTTAATTCCTACTGGAAGATGTTGAACCAATCAAATCTAGCGATTATGCAATATGGAAATAGACTAATAGCCCATTCCGACCAATAAAAGCGAGAGACTTGCAAATGCTCAAACCCCATTGGTTGAAACAACAGTTGGTTTTATATTGAAAGCAAAATTTAAATTATGGAAATATTACACTTTTTGTCAAATCTACAGGGTCTACGATGGCACTACTCGAAATTGTCTGTGTGATTACAGTATTTTTTCTCAGACAAAAAGCTGATTTCATTTTAGGGTTTCAGCTACTTCGGTTGAAATATTGTCGACCAATGAGATAAAAGGTGACCCACACATGATGAGTCATCACTTGACCCCAAATTTTCGAACTCGTCGAACCACACGGATGTAGTCAAACAAATTATGGCTAAAATGTAAGGTGTTTCCATTATTTTGTCCAACGCCGCGCATCACTCAGAGCTAGGGACTGAAGTTTGTTTATACAGCACTGAAAGCACTCAAGTAGACTTGCTGTCCGAAATTGGCGTTCCTGATTGTCTTCTATCGATTAATGTCAAAGACAGTGTCAAACATAAACAGATGATCGAGAAGTCACCGTTGTTTACGCAAAATCGACTGCATTTTGCGTTCACACAAACGGCAGTTAAGCGTCACGGCTCCAAATCCAGTGCAATTTTTTCCCAATTTTTTTTTCATCTTTTTGAGACAGGATTTCGAAAAAAATCCCCGGACCCAAAAGGTTAATGAGATTCACATAGGTCAAAGAGCTTGTTATTTGAACTGGGATAACTACACAATTAATTTGAACAACCTCCTACAGCTGGAGGAGCTTGTGAGCCCCAGGTACAATGAAAATTTTTCCCAAAAATTCGTCTAGAAGTTATAAAATTATGGTTTTTTTCGAAGGCACTCACGTTTGAAGAAGACAAGCCCAAGTGAGATGAAGGGAAACACAGCCACGTAGTAGGCGACACAGATGACACAGATCAACCAGATTGAAGCGGGAAAGCGAACGATGTCTTTCAGCTCAATTCGAGCGTCAGAAGACTGGATTTCGGCCTCTGTTGAAGGACCAGGCACCTGGTTTTCGTTGAAGGTGGTGTAGTTCGGTTGTTCCTGACGTGTAGGTTCCACAGGAGTCTGCGCCTTTAAATATCTGAGTAGATCGATGGATTAGGAGGAAATTCAGCCACTCACCGTTTGTAAAAGTAGGCTAGGGATACAGCGCATCCGAGAGAGTACAAACAGGTCGCAGAAGCAACAAAGAGTGTTAGACCCATTTGAGCTCCTCCAGAGATGTGGAATCGATCCCCGAGGGCCTTGTAGAGCAGTCTCATGGTGTTCATATTGACAGTCGACCCAATTCTAGCCATACTGAGTGAAAGACCGAAAACGAAATTGAGTTCGTTTGGCGCATACCAAGCAGTGGCATAGGCATTTTGCGCGACTGAGAGCGACTCCCCACCAATGCCGAAGATGAAACGGGAGAGGTACATGATGTAGACGTTGGAGAAGTAGGCGCCAAGGGCGAATATGCACTGGCCGATAAAAATGGTTGAGGCAAATAAGATAGCACCCCAGCGAATGCCGATAACGCGGTCGATGAAGAAACCGCCGACGAAACTGAGAACCACATTTGGCCAGGAGTAGAAGGCGTATAAATTCATGAATTGGGTCACTGTGAGGTGCAAATCAGTGAGAAAGGCATCTTGCAAGGCTGCAGCGTTATCGTAGCAGTAATAGCTGCCGAATGACATGAGGCAAATGAAAAAGAGCATGGCGTAGCGGTGAACACGACTTTTTGGGTCGCATAATCGACCACAACAGTAGCGTTGGCCGTTTGAATCACGTGGAGAATCGTCTATCGGCTGGTAGTCCATCGAGGAAAGCCACCAATTAGAGGAAGAACACGAAGCACGCGCCTCGTCCTTGGGAGCAAACTTTGATGCCAGTAAACAATGAAATGTTTAATGTAATCGAATTGCTTAAATTAAAAGATAAAATCTGATTAATTTATTAAATTTTCGATTATTTTTGACAATTATTAATATTTTGTCTTTTAATGTCGAAAATTATCATGCATACGAGGCTAGTTTTGGTGAAGAATTATTTCGCTATGCTCTCACTCAAAATAGCATTATCGTCTTTTCAGATTAATTTAAAGTATTAAAATATTCAGTGGGATAAATGAGACAATAATTTGTATCTTAGATTAGTAGTTATGAAGGTAAATTAATTTGACTTCTGCTACATCTGTTCAACTTAAAATAGGGACTCACAATGGCACACTTCTAGTTTTCAAAACAAAGTATACTTTTCAAAGTTAGCTTCATGATTGAGTGCCATTGACATAAGAGGTTATAGCTCTTTTGATGGAGACTTGTTTATCTGTAATTTGTTTGATGTTCATAACGTATGAATCATCCGGAATATTTACGAATCCTGCCAAGTATCAAAGCAATCAAATGACAGGTGATCCAGTGCACAAACCTGAATTCCGTCTAAATTTTAACTAAAAGTTGAAGTAATGGTGTTCTTTTTGAAGTCCCAGTGCAATTTTATATTTTCACTTTTATAAAACTTGTTTTGGCAGGTTTTACCATAAATGATATCATTACATACTTATTATTTGGTAAATAAGGTTAAATGCCCTATTCAAGTAGTACAAATAGCTTTGCTGATGAAATCGCCAAAGATACATTAATGTATTTTTTATTTAAGAACTAGTAAAACAACGAAAATTTTGGTGCCACATTTTCACTGCGATACAAAAAATGGCTGCATTTTTTCTTATGAAAGAGGCATTTAGTTAAAATATAGTTGCTTTTGGATAATTTAGGCCATTTATCCCAAATCAGTCCTGTACTTTCCTAAAAGAGGATTAGTAAGTAGTTTTCAAGAATTTCCAGCTGCATTAACCAAAGTTTTAAAAATATTTCATGGATTTATTAAAGACAATGATACATTTGTAATTAAAAAGGAATCGTTTTATTATTTAGGTGGTTTATTCTTAAAATTATACTGGTGAGGACACTTTTCAAGAATTTCACGGGGTATAAAATGAGAATTCCTAATACGAAACTCTTTTCGGTATTCATGAGTACTAGAAGCTCATTTCTGTTAAAAGTTCCACTATCTTTTTGCCATTTCCCCTCTTTTTCAAGGCTGTCATTGACTGCAGTAATCCATCATTATTAAAATCGTCTAGGCACCGCAATTTGTCAACACTGTTGAAACCTGCTTTCTAGATCAAAACAAAAATTGTGAATTCCGCTTCTAGAAACGCCAAGTGCATTCCAAGCGACGCACACAGGTAAGCTCATCTCTCTACCTCTCTCTGGCACCCCCAAACCGCGCGTTATGATTGGCTACTGACCATCAACCTATCAGATTTCAGCCGGAAAGCGCAGTTCCGTGTTCCCTTGTCTGTCACTCATTTTGCCTGCTAGAGCACTCTCAGCAGCAGCACGATAAGCATTTGCTAAGTCCTCATCGCATCACCCTATCGTAAGTCGAGAGTGCTTCACCTTCATTGGGTTCTCACACATAGGCCTATAAGAGCACACACGCATACTCACCCGGAGCATGCTTCCTAGTCAGATGAACAGCCACTTTTACGGCAACAGGAAGGGCGATCAAGCCACTCCACCGAAAGCGGCACCACCTCTCAACCAACCCTACCGCATCCGCCACCGAAAACCTGTGTTGGAAGCCTTCAGTATTCAGATGAATCCCCAGCAGACTGAGGCTTCTGGCTCGCTCTACGAATACAACCCCACCGTGGCGACCCAGTCCACAGTCTATGACAGCTCCGCCGGGGTGAAGAATGGCGATGCTTCCTCGCCTGGGATTGGCTACACGTCCACCAATGAGGCCCGGGTCCAGCCCTTTTCTTTCGCCTGTGAACTGGCACATGGCAGCAATCAGGTTCGCATCTCCGGCTTCGCCAACATCCCCCAGCTCTACCAGAGGATCGCGGAGAGCTTCAGCATCCCTGTCTCTCAGGTAAGTGGGTTTTGATGGGCCCTCCTCATCATGCACTATGACTCAATGATTATGTGACGCCCAAGACACTGACGACAGCCCTGTTGTGAATGAGCGAAAGCGCTCTCGCGCGTGAGCGCCTTAACAACCCTTTGGCAGTGGAGATTACAAAATGAGTCATTTTGTAGGTGTAAAAGTTGAGAAAATTTCCATTTAAGTTAAGCGCATCCGGTGACTATCGATTTTTTCGCGGAATTCAACCAATGAGATAAGAGGAGCGTAGACAGCAGAAAAACATTCGGTTTAACGATTAGAAATTAATAAAATACGGTTTCTACGATGAGGACGACTAATAATTTCGATGTTAACTGCGAAATGGCGTGAAAAGAGTGAGTCAAATTTTTGGGTCCCTTTGAGGTCGACTGCGACATTCCATTTTGGTCATGGCAACCAACGTAAACTCACCTTTAAATGAGGAATTTTCAATCGTTAATTAATACTATTTTTCGAGGGTAAAAGGAGATTTAAAGAGGCTAAAGTTTGCCAAAAGTTCATTCATAGGAAGCGGATTTTAAACTGGGTTATTTAGAACGCTGTTTTTAGACTAAATTCTAAGTGTTTTTAACAAATATTGTTGAATATTTTTTAATAAAATCCATAAATTAGAAATCTTAACTATAGTACTATTCATGTACTTCTATTTTTTAGCAACTGAATAGTGGTTCACATTTAATTTTAGTAGGAAAATTTTTTTGTAGATGTCAGAAGTGTTTTGACTGTTTAATGAATGTTTAATATAGCTTATTTAATCTCTCGAATTTGTTAAAATAGACTTAAAAAGTCAACAATTATTTATAAACGTGTTTTTCTGCTGATGTGACTTTACAAATTTTGCAAAAAACAACCTAAGAACCTCTTTAGAATATCAACTTTCAAAAGGCCAGCTAGAACACATGAAATGAAATACCTCTTTTTGTGGACTATTTTATTTCGATTTCTGTTGGATTATTCCAACAATTTCAGGGAAAAATGGTTTGAAATACGAACCTTATGTGTTGTTTTAATGAGGTCCTTGCGTGGGAAGTCAAAAACTAGGCTCTCAGTCAATTTATCGATCTTCTTGTTTAAGTAAACACCATCTTGACAAAGGAATTTCACACCTGTAATGAGGAGGTATATACCTTTGAATCGCTGACAATTCATAAAACCGATATTTCTGACTTACTGAATGGATAAATTGTGGTCTATTGATGGTGTAACTTTTAAGCGGTTTAAATCACCTCCAATACTTCTCTCCCCACCAGATCATGTACTGCACCCTGGACACCCCCCAAGTTGACATGTCCAAGCTCCTTGGCAACCAGCTGTCCTTCAACCACGTCATCTACGCCCACACCCGCGGCCAGACCAAGGAGGTTGGTTTTATAAAGAGTGCCGAAGCCCTCGGACTCACTGTCTCCGACAACAAAGCCGGTGGGGTCTTTGTCAAACGCATCTCCCCCTCTGGTCTCCTAGCGGGGATCATCCGCAACCAACCGGACAGTATCTGTCCTGGCGATCTCATCGAGTGCATCAACGGACGCTCCTTCATCAATTCACGCCATATGGACGTCGTAAAGTACCTCAAGGAGCTTCCACTACAGCACAAGATCGTGCTGCGTCTCATATCGCCCGAAAAAAGCCCGCTTCGTAAGTCACAACTCCGGAGTCTCTCATTGGTTGCTTTCAAATAAGGATCAAATGATTAAGGTCACGTTTATTTAGGTAAAAAGTAATTTAAAAGGTATAAACATAATATTAATTCACTCTCTTTCGAAATTGTATCTATTCAAAAAAGTTTATTGGAATTAATTGGAGGAGATATATCCGACAATTGTTTTTGTAATTTTCTGATTATCTCGAATCATCATCTGCATAACATGTAAAGTTATTAAAGTCGCTACCTAATAAACCTTGGAGTTATCAAGCGTTATTTGACGTAACGATTTGTAATCGAACTCTTTTAGGTAGCCGTGTGCTTTCTTGACTGTTTACAAATCTTTTTTTCATCTCAAAGCATGTAATTTCTTCTGTTCGGATTTTGAGTGGGTAAAACTAAAGATCAAGGGTAACATTTAATTATAAATTACACTGTTTTTGAACTAAAGTTGCTTTAAAACCTTATGATATAGTAATTCTTTACTCTGGTAGGCGAATTTTGGTGGTTCAATGAATAAAAATGGTATTAAATTAGGAATTTATTTCAGGCCATCGCATAAGTTTAGTCCAGATTTTGAGTGGACAAAACGAAGGAAAATTAATTAAAAATCGAGCTTGATTTACTCATTTTTCTCTTAAAAACTAGATATAATCTTCTTTAAATATCTTGATGAGGAACTAAGTGGAATAAGGAGCAATTTATTGATCAGAAGGAGCTAGACCCAAGCCAAACGACTCCATGTTCCAGAAAATCACGGAAGACTTTTAGCTTTTTTCTCAGAAATGGGGTTTTTCGTGAGGTTCTGTGAGGCAAAAGCGTGGGAATTCTCTTATTTCTTTGTCGAAATTCAGAGAAATGCACAAAAGTAACAAAAGACTGCAGCGAGCAAGGTGCTACCACCGACCAATCAAAAATCACTTACCTGCGTGCTGGCATTGCACGCTGGCTTTGGGTCAAAAGTGGAGGAGAAGCTCGCTATATGCTAGTTTGGCAATTAAGGAGTCAAATAATTATCTCATGTTAAACTGAATCAAAATTTATCAACAATTTAGTTCGTATAAGGGGGCAAACTTATGAAAAATACTAATAATTAATGTTGACCAATATTTTGAAAGCACCCAAAACTCAAAACCCCTTTTTTTCATGAGTTTTTAAATAATTTAATTAATTGTGGAGTTTCACTGAATAACCAAACGCTAGTCTATGTGTAATATTTGTCACAACATTATACAAACATTTGACAGCCAAGATGATGCTCATCAAATTGTCGCAATCAAAATATCAAAGTGTAAACTATGTTGTTTCAACAGTACAGTAATTTAAAAGAAATTTATGGGATATTTATTGAAATACTGAATGTCATAGGCTGAAAAATATTGCGGTGATCATAGTTTCATATATTTAACAAATCGCTATATGTGCCCCTAGGGTTATGCGCTGCATATATTATTAAAAAGTTAAAGTATATTTTTTTACTTTTTATTTTTTAGCTGGAATTTCAAAAAGACAAAGGCGACTAGGAGGTGTTGGTCGTCAAACCATTAGAATCACAGCAACTGGCGCTGAGGTTACAGAAGCAGTAAGCTCGACTGTCATAACTATTATCACAGATAATGTCGACTTTATTTTTTATGAGAGTTCTTGAAAAAACGGCCGAAATAAGTACTGAAACTACCTTTATGCGTTGCTAGATGAATGGTATTTTTGAAGAGGTAATATCTAATTTGAATCAAACAATAATTAAAATAACTTAATCTATTTTTCATGTATAACTGCACAAAAATCATCCAAATAACTACTTGGTATTGAATTTGAATTCCCAGTCGCATAAAATAGGATTTATTATTCATTGACGAATGATAATCAAAATTGCGCACCAAATAAAGAAATTAGGGCAAATAGTACACTTTTAACTTAATTAATTTTATAAAAGCTGTACTTATTAAATGTTGAACGGGAGGATTCTTGCCTAACAAACCACCACTTCTCACTTTCATTTCAAGCTTACAATATTTTGTCAAGCCCGAGACACGGTAAGCTGAGTAAAATCGATGGCTCAAAAACTCTCGAGGAGTTAAGGTGTCATCCTGTCATTCCTCTTTCGTGTCCCTTATTATTTCACACAAGTCTCCATGCACTCGTTCGTTTGATGTTTTGTCAGTTTGGTGAAAGTTTGAGGGTGTCTAACGTTGTGCACGCTCTGTAGGACTTCAATCAGGTCTGCTTGATTGATTTTGCTAAAATTTATTTGCCCAATTTTTTAGTTGAATCGAAACCAAATTCAGGTGCTTCGAAGACTTGGTGATGCTGTTGAAGACTTTGTTGGTATAGCTGATGAAGAGCTGGGTAAGATTTTTTCTAAAAATACACACTTAAAAATTTTAATAAAAAAATCATAATACATCTTTTAAATTGTTTTTTAATTGATTTTTGCTCAAAAAACATTTTTTTAATCACGCTACTAAAGTTGGTGTTAGCAATAGAGCGATTAAACCAAAAGCATCCAATCAAATTGCTGGTTCACCAACAGCTAATCTGATTGGCTGCATTGGAGGCAACTGGGTAATAACCGTTGGGCATATCATTTTTCCTTTTAGCTCAATCAATATTTGATCTCCTGTGCCAGTCAAACTCGAAGAATGACTTTTTGGTCGCCCTGGACAAACAACACTCGGAGTTTAAGTTCCCGCCGGGGATAACAGATCGATTTTGGAGGGCTTACGTTGATTTCCTTGAGGCGTCCGGCGGATTCCGGAACTGACAGGAATATTTCCAAAAATCGTCCAAATTATTACAATTTTACTGCCTCAACCCACCCCACTTTTCGAAATGCCTGCTTATTATGACAGTTGAAACGCATAACCCACAAACTGACCTGTTTTGTAAATGAATTCTCCCAATTAATTGCGTTTGTTTCGTTGGGAGAAATTTTTGAAGCACCTCATTGGTTGACACTGACCAGCCAATCAGATGCTGGCTGATAGTACGACTTTCGTTCTGAATAAAGTCAAGTTTCGTTTTAGCAAGAAATGGCGCGGTTTTCGTATTTTAAGTAGCTCGTGTAGGCAAATGCCTCTTAAACTCACTCATCACTAAGATTTTCAAAAAAATGTCGGATGGAGTGGATTAGCTATCATAAAACCAAGCCCAATCGAACCCAGGCGCCGTTCCTATGGCAACAGGAGAGAAAACCACTTAGGAAGAAGAAAGTCCACTTCATTTTACTCGCCACCAACGGTGCTTCTAAGGCCGTACACTAATTGCAAGATTTGCATATATATATAGGACGGAAAGAAGGCTGTCTTTACGCAGGGACAAAAGGCACAACGTCTGGGGAAGAGAGACAAAATTCGAGTGCTTTCTTTTCGAGGCAAGAGAACGCGTCCTGAGAGTCGAATTTCACTTTCCCCCGGGGTCTAGATGTCCTTGGGAAGCGGCCGGTTCTTGTACGCCAGGCGGCGTGTCTTGATGTTGGCCCACTTCTTGCGCTTGTAGATGGCCGAGAGCACCAACGCGATGCCCAGAACGATCAGCGCCTTCGGTAAAACCCTCTTGCGGTGGTCGTGATTCCTGTCGGACGACCAGGTCAAGAAAGCGGTCACATCGCGAGCCATCTGGGAGACGCTCGCCTCTGTCCCATCCGCGTACTCAATCTGCTCGTCATAGAGCGGCGGGGCCATTCCCAGCGCTCCTCCGGCGAAGTACGGATTGTAGTGCTGGCCCTCCTCCAACTCGCGACCGGGCGGTGGTTCCGTGTAGCCTGCAACGAAACAGATGACGATTAAGCTACTTAAATGATATCAGTAGGCATGGCCTTGGGTGGTGTACCGGTGAGAAGGTGGAAGAGGTAGTCCTCCTTGCCGTGGCGCGCCTTCGCGATGAAGCTGAGGTCGGGCGGGAGGGCGCCGTTGTTGGCGTAGCGCGCTGCCTCGGGGTTCGGGTAGGGCGACGGCAGAGTGTCCGTCAGGCGCCCTGGCCGCTCGAACATCTTCCCCGTGTCGTCCGGCCCGTCCACCACTTGCACCTGGACAAAAAAATAGGGGAAATCACGGTGAGTCTACTTAATTTCATTTAAGTAGTATGAAACTTGCCTTGGTACAGATGATACTACTTATTTCGAATTCAGCTGTGGATGAGTAATCCACGGCCGGAAAAAAGGCTCCGACACACCTGCTACTTGTTTTTATTTCAGCGGCAAAAAACGAAGATTTCAATACTGTATAGAGTCTACTTAATTCCATTTCAGCGGCGCAGAAGTTGACAACCCTAGACCGAGCAAAAGGAGGGGTGCTCTACTACTTATTTCGATTTCAGCGACCTAATCCTATACTTTTTTTCTGGTGCTGGGCGGAAACCGATTTTCACTTCTACGTCAATTAATAAAGAGCCCGTGAAGGGCGTATTCCAACGCCGTCAATTATATGTCCACAAGTAACTCCGCCCGAAATGCAATTAGCCCAGTAAGGGCACCGAACTCAGCGATTTAGACCGCAATTTTTTCCATATTCCGTTGCCTAAAATCGGATCAGCAGTTTCTCCAAGGACTCTCCAATCAATATTGGGCCTCAACTCAACAGTTGCACACCCAGAAAATGAGTGGTTTTGGGGGTTTAGGATTGCGTGAAATGCTTTTTTTCTACTCGCTAAAAGAAGTCACCGAGAGTCACATTCCACCTATTGTGCCAACAAAGCACGTGACAAATGCGCGGTATTGAAGACGGTTTATATTGTAGGTGTAAGATTTACAACTCCATCAAACGAAGGCTTAACTTGTAAACTTAACGCCAGCTGGAACGTTGAAATGAGCGGTTTTTCGGAATCAGCTCAAATTTTCTTGAAAAAGTGACGTTTGCACAGAACCAAAAGTCTACATTTCGATCAAAATCGGACTCTGGAACGTAGACAAAAGATGAGAGAAGAACAATTGACAGTTTGATCCCTTTAAGTGACCTGTTCTACCGTCTTCAATCTTGGATTTGGATATCTTTCACTTTTCCAAAGCTGGAAACTACATGGAATCATCGATTTTCAGGGTTCCGAGAGTCGCAATTTGAGCCGGTTTAAAGTCGAACAAGTTTCTCCGGGAAAACTTCTCAAAAAAGGAGACAGAACAAAGGCCCTGGGGCAGTGAAAAAGTGCATTTCTGACTTATATGACGAGAGGAGTTGAGTTTCACCGAATTCCAAGGCCTCCCGGAATGAATCTAATTCTGTTTTTCGTCTTTCAAGAGCCACTTTTGTCAACAAAGATGGCAATTTCGTTACAAAACACCGTCTTCGAACAATTAAAATGGTTTGTTGTTCTCTCTCTCTAATTGGGTTTTGCCTCGTTTCACAGCTTCTCAGCGTCAAATTTTTTTCACGAAATCCCAACGCCTCAGAAACTATAACAGCTTTGCATCCCTCACTTGAGTCTACCAACGCGATTCCAATGCTGAAATACCACTTTCAACGGTGCGATAGCCCTATTTTCGCTATCCAAGGATCAGAATTCCCCAGAAATGCCTTGAAACCTCCTCCAAAAAAACATTATATCTTCATATAACCGAATTCCAACGCCTCCGCGATGAAACTAAGCCAGTTTCATCAGCTGGTGGTCCGATTTTCACGAAACAACTCAATTCATTTTCACCCGTTTTTAAGCCGGAAAAAGGGGCAGGCAGAGGGGCTCACCTCAGCACACTCCGCTTTGGCCTCCTCTTCAGTGAGCACATGGTTCACGAGTTGGCGATAGGCCACGAATTTCATGGAGTGACAGGCGGCACAGACCTCCTTGTACACCTGGTAGCCGCGTCGCAACGAGGCGTGGTCGAAGGACGACATGGCGCCCGAATGCGGCCAGGGCAGACGCGTGGGGTGCACCATCAGCTCCGTGGCCAGCACCACTGGAGCACCCACGGCTACTGCGCCCACTGTCACAGCGCCAGCCGTCCATAGACACGCCCGACGGGCTCGTGGTGGCAGTGAGATCTGTTACAGAAAGGCGGAGGTTGAGTGGATGAACAGACGAACGCATTTCGAGGGATCGGAGCTCGTTCTACAGCAGCCCTTAATGAGTCTAGGTTGATGGGGGTTGTCACGGCGTTGCTAGGGGGAAGAAATGATGGTGTTTTGCACTCTAAATGGGCAAATTCATTCCGCTTTACTAAAGAGTTTCACAGAAATTGACGTTCAAACGGACTTGGACCTCCAGAAGTGGTCTTAGATGCAACTGCTTTGCTTGCTGAGCGTGTTTTTGGCTCATTTTAAAGTAGGCTGAACCAATTAAAAGGTATTTTGGGAAGGTACAAACGATTCTCTCTCTCTTCCTGTTTGCAAGACCAGTCCGGAGCATTAACCACTCAAACAATGAGTGGAAAACTAAAGCGCAAAAACAGCATCTTAATGCAGAATCGAAGCTCCTACCAACCTCCACCTTTTAATGCCAAAAAAACATCAATATAACCAAACTGAGGCAGCGTTTGAACACGTAGACTTACTCAACATCCACACTGAAATGTAAACATAATAATTGAAAAAAAAATGGCAAGAAAACACCGCAGGGTCACTGACCTTCACCTCAGCCAATTAGAAAACTTGTGGGGAAAAGGAGCACGGAATATACTACTTATGACAACAAAAAGTAGTAGAACATTGTTTATATGCTAAAACTCCTCAAGAGTGGTTGGCTTATTCACTGATTCTGCTTTCTTAAATTCTAATCACTGACAATGGGTGAGGACTTTAGTTGGATTAGCGAAACGAGAAGAGTTTTGGAGGAGACAGCAGAATTTGTCAAATGCCAGAGTAATGCCATTATTGACTAATTTTGTTGGTCCCAATTACCCAAAAACACACTACTTAAATCGGAGGAGGGAGTAGTATATACCTTGATCTTTTCTATAGCTGGATTTTTTAAATTTTATTCACTGAAATAGAGTTGGAGGACTGAGACCTACTTTAGAGATGTAAGTAGATTTGATCGGATTGTAAAAAGGCCTGACGGAGGTCAGAATGTGGGAAACGGGAAACGCGCTACTTATAACCAGGAATAAGTAGTATATTAATACTATTATTGGTAGTACAAAGACGTGAATTTGGGGGTTCTTTAAACTGAAATTGGGTTGGAAAATGGAGATATTAGCTGATTTTTTCCGATAAATAAGAACCTCGATCTCTTTTAAACTACCTCAGCCAATCAGAGACTACTTATTGGTAAAGAAAGTAGTACTAAAGGTGCCTTAATTTGCCAAGACGCGTAGGAAAAAATCGAAGCCCCTGAAATTCACAAAAAGAGAATTTTCGTGGTTTTTTTTCCACTAAATTTGGGTTGATATTGGCGGAGTTAACCGGAGAAAAAACGACAGAGGTCACTAACCTTGACCTCTCTACCAACTACAATGTTGGAGAAGGGAAAACGAACTACTGATGACTCGAAGAAGTACCATAAAAGGAAGAATTAATACAAGTCTACTGGGAGAAGCCAAGGCCGGAGGATCGAGAGCTACTTTAGAGATATGAGTAGAATTATTCAAGAAAAGAAAAAAAGGAAAAAGAAACCGCTGAAACTCTCTCGACGAGGTGTCATTAGCCGCGACCTCGTCTAAGGCACCAAAACCAATTAAATACTGAGCAGAGGCGGAGAAAAGACACCAGCAATGCTTTTTCCAAAAGATGGCTTCAAATTAGGCACCGATTTGGGTCAAAAAAGATGCCTCAACCCTTCTCCAAGTTCAAATCCAGTGACCCGATAAGGAATTTGTCGCAAATACCTCTGAGAATGGGGTTTATTGCAGGGGAATTATGACTCTCTTGATAGAGAGGGTCACACGTTATAGACATTCCCAGGTACTAACCAATGCACAATGTGGAAACACGATTCAAACGCATAAAATAAAAAATGAGTTTAATATTGACGAAGAGTCTTTGAAGTTCCGAATTTCGAAACAGAAAAGCCGAAATTCGGTTTGAAAATCAGCCGAATGAATCAAAAACTGCTTCATGAAGCAAGAAAGCGAATAATAAACCTGAAAACGACCCCAAATCGCAAAAAATGCGTTGCTCATACGTTTTCGTTGAAAATATTGGCCATTTGCACCAAAAAACCTTGAAATAGTGGGCTAGCCTCTCATGTCTGGTGGAAAGAGATTGTGAGGAAATGAGTTGACGTGGATATGGATACAAGCATTGGATCACAATAACGCCTACTAACTGAAAGTGAAAATCGATAGAAAACATGAAAAAAATTCTTTGCAATAGCTGTAAGAGAGTTTCATGACACCGCGTGTATTGTAATGTGAAATCGCGGGAGCACATTTTACAGGTTGTAAGAAGTAAAGTGAAGAATTTATAAATTTAACAAATTCAATCTAACTAATTAATAAGAACTAACATTTGCGTTGCGAAAACGGTCGAGAAAACGATTGAAGGCACCACGAATTCCCGCGGCCATTTCTTCACTTGCTGTGTTCTTAAAGAACTATTCAAGGAGTCGCGCGTCCACTCGGATCTATACAAACTGCTCAAATCTGGATTAAAAATACCAATCTTTGTGTTTTACGCATGCGTAAATGTCTTTTTTAGTATTAAATATTTTCATTTTTAATATTTTTGAAATTTTTAGCACAATACTACAGTTTATATACAACGTATAAAATATCCATGGATTAAGTCTCTACCGATTTTCAAATATTCCTCCTCTTTATTCAGAGAACGAGTAACTTCATACCTTAAATATTAATTTCTGTAATTAAGACCGTGATTATCCTCAAAAGCTTCTAACACAAGATGCAATTAACAAATCAATTTATACTTTCTATTCATTTGGTATACCGATTAAATTTATCTCAGATTCGTCTAACGACCATACATCAAGAACGAAAGCCGTCAACGATAAGCATTTCACCGGATTTTTTCCCCTTTATTTACACAAAAATATCACAAACACCTTTTTTCTTGGTCAAAATGTTCTTTGCCTCTCGTTCTCCATAGAACAGGGTTAGGATTTTCTCCACAGTCTCCTTAATCGCCATTCGTTCGTCCACCGGCCCTCCGATCATCTTGTTTACACTCGCCACTTTCACAAGTTCCCAAGCATATTCTGTGCTCATTGGTCCATACCGCTCAAACACAAACTCCATCGATTTCTTGAGGAAATCTTTGGCCAACTGTAGAGCATTCGGGTCTTTTTCTGCAGTGGCATATTCAAAGAGATACTGCGCCTTCGTGTCAGCCAAATCTCCGTGGGTATAGAGACCCAGCGACTTAGATTTGCACTGGATCCTGTTGAAGAGACCTTCCAAGTTCGATATAGGTGTTTCAGGAGACTCGAACTGAAGAGAAGAGAGAAAATTACTTCACTAACAACCAGTTTTGAGAGATTTCAGCCAGAAAACCACAAACCCACACACTGAACCAGCGATTCAAAGCGAGAAAGCTCCTCTCTTGAAGGCTTCCGCTGATTCTTCCGACAGTGAACGCAGTTGCAGACGAAAAAGTACTGTTCCTGGAGGGCTTTTTTCCTGCCTTCAGCGTCCGGATTGTGCAGAAAATGTGGACCATAACACGCGGTAACTTCATCGCCGGGATTTAGATCCTTGATGCACCGGAAAACTATGAAGCCGTTCTACAAGGCAGAAAAACAGCCTTCAAGAACAAATGGCAACGTTTTAAACAGGTATTTCTCGCCCTACAATGAACTGGTAGGCAATGTTTGGTTCGCAGGCGTGGTTGACTAGTGAAACGGCTGGAAACAGGCCACATCCGATCCTCTTCTCCACTAAATGGACCATTCCACGGGCAGGAAACGAGCCCGTCACCTCGGTCATCGCGTGAGAATTGCACTGCAGTTGTCGAAGAAGCTTAAAACACCTCTCTCCACAATTGGGAAGGCCTCTGTACTCCATCATCAAACCGCACAGCCAACCGGTTAGAGCGTACTCGAAGTGGGAGGTAAAGTGCTCGAAATTGTCAATCAGGTTGTCTAGAGAGACCTCGCCATCCATGCTAAGCAAGCTGCGTTCTCGAAGGCAATTCAAGCGGTAGCACAGATGACCAAGGCCAATTGAGTCGAGGAGAAAAATGAATCTACAATGAAATGCCTACTTATTCATATTCAGTAGGAGGTTTTTTATGAAATCGATAGACTCACCTGCACTCATCCTTGTGCCATTGAGGTACAGCAAATCGACCGTTTTTGAAGTGTTTTGCGAAGCAAGCAGAAGGCGGACCACAGAAAGCTGCTGCTGTACAGTTGGGACAGACGTAGCCGACGCTCTGAAGCATCGAATGACACGCGAAACAACTGTTGTGACGTTGGAAAGGCAGGAGAATGGAGCAAGCCGTGGCTAACTCATCGATGGATAGGCATTGCCCTGTGGTTACTTGGTTTCCATGCCAACCACCAGCTGGTTCACTGGCCAAGACGCTGCCGGCTGGGAAGGAGGCCTTACAGACGACGTAACGGCCCTGTTGGGGTGATTGGTGAACTTCTAGACCGCTAGAGAAGGCTCGGATCTGAAAAAAAGCGAGATTTTAACAAAGTGCAATGAGGAGCTCCACAGTTTGAGGCAAGGGTTCCACAAACAAGCCAAACGCACCGTTTTGCTTCGTCCATACCTTGGAACTGGCAGATTGACATCTCCAACACGTTCTTCAAGGCCTTCCACAGGTTTATCATCTTCCATCTCCACCTTCTGAGAAACTATCCAATCAGAGCACGCCTTGATATCGGCGCCAAGTTGCGGTCGATTCAACCTTTCTGCGACCATCTTGAGGCGTTTCTGAAGCCTCTGCCGTGTTTTCACGTCAGCATCTCCGTTTCCAAGACGCTGAAGAGCACAACAGACATGCCATAGGCATGGCAACCAGCTCTCTTCGTGTTGCAGCACCGCGGAAATGTTTCCATGCAACAGAGCACATTCCCTCGAGCCCTCAACCGCGTTCATCAGGGCCTTTCGGTAGAAATCTACAGCTGTGGCGTAGTCTTTTAGTCTATTTTAGTTTAGGAATGAATCTACCGCCTACTTGAAGTATTTATTGCCGGTTTCACGAAGAACTGGGACTTTTGCAGGGCTCCTTCTCTCGATCAGATCGGAGTTGAGGTCAGTGAGGAAAGCGGGGAGGTTTTTCAGGGATTCGCTGGCATCTGGAGATTCTACATATCGTCTTAGACGGGCGTAGTACTCCTCAGGAGTCGAAGCAGGCTTCAGGAGACCACAAGGATCAGAAGTCCTCTCCAGATGGCACAGTTCCGTTCTCTGAATTCGCTCCCATATGTCGCTAGTTTCCTGTTCCTTTAAACGAAAATTTTCACTTGTAAATCACACCCCTAAAACCCAATGGAAATCAGAGAAATGAAGTGGAATGAATATCCATTTTATTAATAAATTTTTTACAAAAAATTTCCCTGTTTTTAATGCGGTTCAGGTTTGTGCCCATCGACGTAGAAGTTCCGGGTAACCTTGGGTAACTCCACTTCCAGTCCCTCGAGCTCCTTGGTGAGCTTGATTTGACAAGCTGAATGGGATTTATTAGGTGAAAATTTGGGTGATATACCAAGGCGGGAGTTAGGCCTGAGCAGAGGTGCCATATCCAACATATCGTTTTCCTCGTCGAGAGGCTCGGGAAGTTTGTCGAAATACGCCTCGTTCACGAAGACGTGGCAGGTAGAACAGGCGAGAGAGGCCTCACAAGCTCCCTCAATTTCAATGTTGTGGCGATGAGCTAGGTACATGAGATTGTCCCCAACTTTGCCAGCAATTTTAAGTTTACTACCGTCTTTAAGTTTGAATACAACGTTTACACTATAAATTTTAAAAAAATTAAATTAATATTTTAACCGTACATGTCGTCAGGAGACTTGGGATCCTCCCATTCGTAACCACCATGCAACAACTTGCCTAAATGTTAACAGAGACGCATATAAAACTTGCTAGAAACATGAATCTGACGCGGAATGCGATTTTTCATTAAATACGTGGGAGTTTTCAATATAGTGAATAGGCGTCTATACAACATGCTATCAAGTCAAGTCATGTGGTTATAAAGTAGGCGACTGGATCACCGGCAGAGCAACTCTTTTGAGGCGCTGTGCATTTGTGACCTTTAAAGAAATATGATAAAAAATCTATAAATTAATTAATATCCAGGTCGTAAAGTTTAAATTTATCCAAAAAAATAAATTTTTGCTTTATGGGATTTTGAATATCTCTTATTTGTATATTTTTAATAACCTACTCTACTCTCAATGTCTGATGCAAAAATTGCTCATTTATCAAGTCTAAAGTGCGCGTTTGGTACTTGGATAAAGAAATAATATTAAAAATGCTAGCCTTTCAATGTTAAAAGTAAAAGTTTTTTATATTGGATGCCCCTTCTCCCAACATTCGTCGAGGAAGATGTTAAAATCTCTTACCCATCATCTTGTAGGAGCTGCATGGCGTAAGAAGCAGTGTGTTTACGTGTTTTCGGGTTTAAATGACCTGATTTATCGGCAAACAGCTATGCTGGTTAGATTTGGGGATCATGTTGTCTGATATGCCAGAGGTGCTATGCAAATGTCAGGTCACCACGGGGTTAAACTAAAACAGGTTCTAATCTGATCCCTATCACGCGGTTTTTTGTGGAATACTGACTTTTCCATGTCCACCTCCTAATTCAGAAATCTGAGGATTTCACTTTAATCGCAAGAAAATCATTGCGATGAACGAAAGTTTTCAAGTACCCTCTATTTCCATCTAGAATGCTTATTTACAAAATTTCATTCGGAATAGTCCTCTTTTATAAACAATTGCAATGTCTCCTGATAAATGATTCCTGCTAAATATTGTGGATTTACACAATACATGTTGTTCAAACGTATACAAATTCATGCTTTTTTATATCGTGGGGTGATTTATAACGGATAACTTTTAGTTTATTCTGAGCTAACCGGAATATTTCAAGATATAAAAACATACTTGAAAACACTCCCTTCGACTAGATAGTCCAAAATTATTCAAAACAGTATTAAACTGGCGAAGACTTCAAACCCGGAACCAATTCGTTTAGGAAAAATTAAATTGATTCCGTTATCTTGTTAGGTGGTTAGGAAACTGCCACCAACGTTCCCAATAAGTATATTGGGAAAAAACGATTGTTTTATAAACCAAGAACCCTCAACTCATTTCGGGGTTAATTTAAGTATAGCAACTTTCCCGAGCACCGTGTACAACGATTTATTGAAAAGTTTATGCAAAAAACACCCAGAAAGCACTTGATGGTTATCCACATCAAATTAAAATAAACTACCGCTACATTTAGATGAGTCAAAACACACACACACTAGACGACACGCAGAGAAAAAGTAGCGAATCAGAAACGCATTAACACAGATGATTGCTTATTTTTTCGCTGGTTGATTTCAAACTCAGGCCTCCTGCTCCATTAGGAAGGCGGTGCTGGGTAGAGCTGCATTCGCACTCTGTGCCATCTCGATTTGCAGGACTGAGGCCTCCTGACGAAGCTTTTCTGGCGTCATATTCACCACTACAATGCGAGACAAAAGAGATCAGTGCTAAGTGACTTCTGATTCGTCGTTGCGAAGACATCAGGTACTACATAAGTTATTTCCGATGGTCCAGAGGACTTACAGTATCCTTCGTTCCGCAGAAAGTGGAGGAAATTGACCGCCAACTTGTCCGGATCCTCCTCCATCAGGAATCCATTGCAATCAGGCACTAAGAGAAACTGCGTTCGTCTCGGGTCCATCCGGCCATTCATCTCCGACAGGGCCCGACTCAAATCCTGAGCCAACGCACCAGTTACCAGGCAACAGTCAACCTTGATGGCGGTCGGAACGACGGGATTGGCTGCCTCCTTCTCCCGCTGTTCAATCACCGAAAGTGGGTCAAGACATCGAACCAGACCGAGGTCTGTTCTACTGACGTAGGAGTTGATGTAGCCGGCCAGATTGACAGGATTGAGACTGTGTGCCAGTTGGGTGTAGTAGGCAACCAGATCCTCGTTTTGGGCCTGTCCCTATAAGGGGAAAAACAGCGATTATGTCGGCTAAGACCCAATCAGATGTGCAAGGTCGGCGGAGACCCACGTAGCCGAACCAATGGGCTTCCAGTTGACTCAGCAGACTGTCCGTGAAGATGCCCCTCTGGAGGTTGGGAATATCCGACCACTGGTTGCGGTAGTACTCATAGTAACTGTGCGTTGTCGCGTTTGGATTGATCAAGAAAAGAGCCAATACGTGTTCGGGGTGGCGAAGCTGCAAATAAGATAAACTAACCAAGGTCATTTAATTTTATAATTAATTACATTAAACTTTTATCAAATAATTAGTTTAAAACTACCATTTTAATTTTTTTCACAAATATTTATTCCTTTTTCCGTTGTTGGACATATGAAAAAATTCCGAGGTTGAAGAAGACGATTTAATTGGTCGATTCTTTACTTGAAATGTAAAAATAAACTCACCGCGTAACGTGAGAGGACATTTGACCCCGCGCCCATACCGAAACCGATGAAGTAGTCGATTCTAAAACATCCAAAAAACAGTACTAAAATTACACATTTCTGATCGGAGTTTTCTTTTGGTAAAAAAGGTAGCCTAAAACTTGCTTGAAGTAATCGACAACCGTGGTGAGCATCTCAGCCAGCTCGTCCATCGTCGGGTAGGCGCTAAACAAGACCGAAGAAGGCCCAATTAATCTCTATTTTAGGAAATGTCTTCTCTTTTGTTCAACACAACAGCTACGCCACAATCACAACGGCTTTCCCAAACACCATTTTCTTTGGCAGGATTTTTTACGCGACAGCTAACCTGATTTGTCCATCTTTAGCCACGCCTCCGACATCTTCTTCAGCGGTAACACTGCAATCAAAGGCATAGAGACACAGACATGCCGCCGAATCGCCAAAACCAACCAAAGGGGATCAACAACAACTACTACTGAAATGCGAAATAAGTAGGCATGCTGTGTGGTAGAGTCTGGGGCTGTTTCCTTACTTCTGATAGGCCGATTGACGCTCGAACAGACCGCTACCAATCGAAGCAGAGTCGGAGGTTTTGATGGTGGTGGTGGTGCTTACATTTTCATTGTTGCTTGGTGACTGGAGAAGCGAAGTGGCTTCAGCACCACTAGTAGAGCAAACAAAATAGGTAAAAATGTGGAGAGAAAATCACATGCAAACCACTCAAACTACACCGAGAGGGATGCACATGCGGTGGGAGGAATGAGGAGCCGAAGAACAACTAACCAAGGATCAATAAAGTTGCAGTTGTTGTCTGAGAAATAGAGACTGATGGAACTCCAAATTGACAAAAGGCATTCACAACCACGTGTCAGAGGCGTACAAAGGCATAAACAAAGGCCTCAAACGACATGGCGACTGATAACAAGCCCGGCCTGTCTGTTTATCTTAAACTAACGTCCTTAACACGGAATCAACCGTTTGACACACTTGAAAGACTTGACACCACAGCAAGGAGTTTTAATTTTCTTTCAACACTTTACAGGTCACAGGGGTCAGTTGTAAACACCTTGACCTGACCCTCAAAAGTTCATCGATTTTCCTTGTTTAATTTGATGAGTTGGTATCAAATTCCAAGGGACCAGCACCATGTATGAAAACGAGTTGAATCAAAGGCCAAAACTGCGCAGTTTGTCGCCAGCATGTGACTGGAGCCAATGGCAACGAACTTGGCACAATAGCGGTTGTTAAATGACGCAGGGAATGGGAAATGCAGGATTGGAAGGGTGATTTTCGCTGATCTGGTTCTGGTGGTAACCCAAATGGGTGTTTTAACAGTCACAGGAGGCCAAAACTTGACCAAAGTTCAGGGGAAAAAACTGATTTTGATTCCAAAAATGGCCAAACTGGAACAATGGAGGAGTGGAATTTCGTTTCCAAGCAATCTTAAAGCGTACTTTTGGAGGACATCTTGGCGAACTATCGGAGTACACGAGGTTAGAACCGAAAAACTTGTGTGGCAACATTCTAGAGCAGTAAACTAGTGAAATTTCCATCGAGCTAGAAGCATAGCCAGTTACTTAAGACATTTTGACGGTTAATGACGAAGCTTAGCGCTCAAAAAGATAGGATGTTTACTCAACAGTTATTCGAAATTTCAACCAAAAGAGACAAAGAGAGCTCGAAGTAAGTGAGAAACAAATAACCACAGAGACCGCATTTGCAGTTCCCACGGAAATTTGTCACGATCTAAAACCGTTTTTTGTAAAATCCTGTAAATTATATGCGTGTTTGAGGACAGAGCTTCGCCTTCAAATAAAGGATGTTTACATGAAGAGGCCCCTATTTAATTTCAAGATAAATAAATAAATTTCTCCTAATGTTTACATTAGGAGAAATTGAATTTTGCGATCAAATTGGCACGAAATAAAATCGTTTTTTCCCCAGAACAATTGCGGCAAGAAGGCAAGAGAGGAAAGCAGGACCGCGGCTCGTAAAATTAAGGTGTAACCGTTAAAAGCAGTACAATTTCATCACGATCGCTGTCGAGAGATTCCAGTTTTGGGACAAGGGAAAAACGCGATGATTTAGCTGAGATTTCGTGCGTTTGACCCTCAAAAGTGGGCTTTTTTACACCAAAAAACTCTTGTACAACTCCCAACCACGTCTGAACAAACATCTACTCAGCAGAGAAGCGGTAAAGATGCCGCGAACATGCACAACACTAAGACAACCCATCGGGCTACATACCCACTGGTCCAGTTAAAAATTCCTCGCAGAAAACCACCGTTGCCAGTGGTGACTTGGCTGTTTGGGATCATAAATTTACGTTTTTAGGTAACGATTAACCTTATTTTAATGGGAAAAAAATGGATTAAGACTGGCAAAATCAACTCACGCATTGGTGATATTTTCGGCTCCCTCATGATGGCCTGGGGCACAGACGTGGTAGATGGCGAAATTCCGCGTGAGAACTTGCATCTCGGGGTATTGGAAGAAGCCCAAAAACATTGTATCTAAAGAGAAAATACAAATTATTGTGAGAAAATACACTTACGGTTGGTGCCAATGTCGTGGTAGGTTATAATGGCCGATTTGGCAGTTGAGGGCTTTCGATAGACACGCAGGGGGACGCCGAAAGGAGTAACAATCTCGTACTCCTGTGAAAAAACTTTTTAATAGGTGAACAGAATACATATCAAAGAATTGATAAGGCAAACGATTGGAATACCTCAAGAACGTCGGTAGGTTTGTGGGAAAGGACTTTCTTCTCATCAGATGAAGATGCTGGAGCAGGAATACCGGCATATTCCACTGATGGTAGGTGTGGAGGCTCATTTAGAGATTGAAGTTCCATCTAAGCCAACAGAAATTAAGAACAAACCCGTTAAAATATAAGAAATAACACGAATCCGACATCAAGGCATAAATATCTGATAAATTTACAAATATAAACTTTGAAAGAAAGTTTTAGAAAATATTATTAATAAAAAATAAAACCGATGCAACATGTGCGACGTACTAGGATGTGAATTAGTGTAAATTACAAGCGACCTTCAGTGTAGGACTAATTGTTCATCTGTTAAATGCATCCACTAAAAACTAATAATGTCGATATTTTGATAAATAGGCAAGGATTTATTTATTTTCTTTCGAAGCGTCGGAATATATTTTTTACATTAAATTGACAAGGTCGGTGCACCAATTACACGCATTAGTAGAGAATCTTGTGAAACTACTGCTTAAATCAAAATCGTAAGCAAATTTTCAGTTTTAATGAATGTAAATTAACAGCCATTTGCTATTGATTTCGAGCTTATCCGCAACGGGGTGTCTCATTGTACTTCAGTATATGCTACACAAAATATCTACCTTTACTAAATATGTGTAAATCTTTCCTCTGCTAAATCCAATCATGTAAGTTTTCAGACTGAAATAGGATGACGTCCTTGCATTCTTTGAATATATTTAATTTGGTGAAATATGAATATCATAAGTTACCTTTTTTAATCAATCTGTAGAAATTTCTAAAATAGCTTTGTTTTCTTGAACTAATTGTTACTTTTAATTTCTTTCAAATTTTATATATTAATTTTTTTATTTTTACTCTTTATATGACCTTTACAACCTTGAGGAAAATAAGTTATCAATACCGCATAATATGAACTAATAAATACTGCAGGAAATGTGGATTTTGTACTTTATTATCAGTAAGATTAACTTAGTTTTGTTTCCTATATTTATGATTTATAGCTCTTCTTGGATCCTCTAACTGTCAGTTGTGCTCCCTCCCTTCGATCTATCTGAAATCACTTTATAGCATCGAAAACGGCCGTGAAACAACTACCCACATAAAGGCATCTGAGCTGGCCCAAGATGTGGACAGACTCAACGGCACCTGCTTCCAAATTCTCCAAACCAGCACAGTCGAAGCCAACAAGACCGATTCAATCCGTGTCATCTACAAGAATCGCACCAATGACTGCTATTTCTGCTATGAACTGATCGCCCGCAGTCCAAACGTCATTCAGTACCGTCGAAGTCAATGTCAACCACTTCTTTACGACAAAACACTCTCAGAGATTTGCAATCTCATCACGGGGACCGAGCTGGAGACCGGTTTCATCAACTCTCGGGAACAATACAGTGACTTTAATTGCAAGAGCATAATCGAGGGCATTTATTCCTTCGAATATCGAATCGTCGGCAGTACAGGCGTCTGTCGTAGTCCCAATAGCATCCTGAAGGCCTGTCAGCGGCAGGGCTCACCGCTGCGCGATAATTCAGTGTACGAGCAGACCTTCGGGTTTTGTCCGAATTTCTTCGAAACTTCGGTATTGCAGGAGCCGAATATTGTCTACGGAAAGACGAATATTTGGCGATGCTACGCCCGGTGGGTTGCGGATGATGGAACGGTCTGGGCAGCTGTGGAGTATGACACCAACATGCCGAAATTCAAGTACCGTTGCCTCACAACGAGCATAGATCAGCAGAATCGATACGATATTATTCAATGGGGTGAATTTACATTTTTCATCTACCCTCCTATAGTGGCTTTAATTTCTAGCTTTGAATTAGATATTTTTGAAATATTTATCTAATGACCACAAATTCAGTCATGGTTAATCTAGGACAAAAAAGAAATATCAAAATAAAGTGAGAAGAAAACTGACAATATAGATTTCAGGAAAGGACTTTATAAATTGTTACTGCCCTTTAATGATTTTAAATAATCCCTTCTCTTTTGATGGATGATTCTATATATTTGGTAAATATTTTACTAATCAACTGCAGTTTTTTATTTCGTTGTAATTTAACATTGTTATAAATCATTATATACTCGAATTTATCATGTTTGGTTCAAAATTTTAACTAATTATGCCCCAAACTTAAATTAAATTCTCTCGCTCACATTAACTCAACACTTTCAATTGAAATATAGCTTCGATATCATTAATTAAGATAAGTTTTCCACTTCCCTGACTTCAAATCACCGTTTTTTGTTGGGAAGATCTTTTTTCCTGCCTCAGTCTTTCGATTGCTTTCCGTTGAAGCTAAGTTAATCAGCTCTCAATCTTCTGAGAGATGTTGATATTATTTGTATCAAAAACAAATGGATAAAAGAAATAGTAGAGAGATGAAACACTTATTAGAAAAGTTATTTAAATTGCAAATTTATTAGCTATTTTTTGCGGTTTTAAATTTTAATAATTTGCTTGAATTGACACAAATTGTTGCCACCAAATTTCGTATCATTAATAGTTCAGCAATTATATTTATACAAATAACTTATTGATTAGTTAGCAAATTCTAAGCTCCTTCGAACACAAATCAGAGTATATTTATTGATTTCTCAAGCGACTGAGTCCAAGTATTTTTCCACAGATAAATTATATTTGCTAAATCATTTTTTTCTGCATCCGCGATCATAATAAATTCATAATGAACATTAACACCCAATTACTTCTATATGTTGGTTTAGATTCAAAGAAATTTTAACTTTCTGCATATCCTTGCCAATATATCTACTATTTTTTGTAGTAAATCATTCACATTAAATTTGGCACAATTCCCAGGTATGACAGTGGATGCAGACTGCAAAAACCTCAAGAATTACTTCGAAGCTCCCATCCGTCTCATTTTGGAGCCTGCTTTCGATCCGGTGACACAAATAGTGGAGATGCAACCTTCCTGCAAACTCCCAACTAACTACAGCGGCAATTGGTTCTACCCCAGTGAATATCAGACATCAGTAAGCGCAACGGTCAAATTTTAAATATACTCTTTACTTACATTATATAAGTAGAATGTATTTTAACGTTGAAGTTTTTCGTCTCCAATAGGTACAAATTAACGCCACGCATATTTACATGAGAAGAAAACGCGATGATTACACTTTTGAAGATATTTACTTCGTCTGTCGTCAACAACAACTCTCGCGGTATCTAATGGCCGTCGTTACACGTGGTCAATGGTAAGAATGTGGAAATTTGACTTAACGATCCTACGATATTAGTTTTGCAAGTGTTTCTAAATAGTACTCATAAAATAGCTCGTGATTTAAAGAAATGAAGATAATAATGCAGATTTAGTTAACTAATATATCTTTCGTACCTAAAAATAATAATCTCTAGAGTATATTTTTTTTATACCCTCTCAAAATAACAAAAGGTCTTTCCATTTAAACTCATTTCTAGTGATACAGAAGAATAGTTAAAACTTTCAAAGGCAAAGGTATATTACTTTAAAATTCTCAAAAATAACTGCATCTTATTTTGTCAAATGTATTGCAAACATCTTGTTTTTGCTACACTCCGACAAATCAAAAGTCATATATATATATTACTGCCCATTAACGAATGCAAAAAACCAAGACTATAAGCCATTGAAACCTTAAATATAACACGAAAAATATGTCTTAATGCTGTAAATTTTTTCATTATAGTAATTATATATTTTAATGATCAGTTGAATATTAAACAATCAAGTCTATCATAGGTGAAGTTAGAATCCGGGTTAAAGTCCCCAGTGAATAATCCAAATGGTCAAAAACAACAACTAACAACTTGTGATCCAAATTTTAAATAATATTTAACCCTCAATCGAAGTGCAAAAGTTGGCAGTTTTCTTCAAATTTTAGTGAAATTGATTTTATGTGCTTCGAGCTCATGCCTCGTCACCACAACATCGCTCGATTCCGAATGGGACGCCCATTTCCCCTCGAACCCCTGGTAAAATCCTCCCTCGGAGCCGACGAATACATGCTCAGGATGTTCAAAGAAGCCTGCCATTGGAGCAGTTTCACTCTGAACTACATTGAATGGACTTACGAGTACTTTGTGCTGGATCCGCCTGTCCCAATCAACTGTCCCATCCAGGGCAAGTACAAATTCATCCAGACGGGCCAGGAAGCCGAGAAATATGTCTTCAAAATGCCCAATGGAATGACTCCAAGACCGTGGCTACAGGTTTTGTGCTATGACTATTGGCAGACAAACATTGAGGCATGTTTGAATGACCCGAAGATCCTCAAACTGGACGTACAGAAGTGCTGGAGGCTGGATTTCGCCGGGAGACCCATATCAGAGTACGATGTCCCCGACAATTACATTGCATGTGTGGGATTCTGGATGGAGGACACAAAGTCCTATCTCATTACTTACGACCGGGAGGACCCAGTGTGTAAAATACTGCCTACTCACTACTATTCAGTAGACATGGTTTTATAGCATTTTTTGACATTGCAGGTGTCTAATAGATTCCGTTGTTGGGTCTACCAGCGTCTATCCCTTCGTTCCTTTGCCATGTCTCGTAGTCTAGGCAACCGTTGTGGCAAAATGCAGACTGCAGAATCCGCTCTACCTTCAGAAGGTGCCTCTCTGCGGCTGGAACTCATGGAAGATGAGTACGAATTCGATGTTTGCCCGATGAATTATGACGATGGTCGTAATCCATACGTCAATCCAGCCGTTTTAAATGTCTATGCTCACGGTTTTCGCCTCAAATTTTCTCTCCATCTTGTCGTTTTATCCTCTCTGGCATTGATGATCCATATATCTCCTTAAATCACCATACTTTCCTTTGTAAATATGCTTCATTTAAAATAAAATGGCACATTTTTCACTGGAAGTCTTGAAAGCGAAGAGAACGATAAAAATTAATGGGTATTTTACCACAGAAAATTCGATAATCTATGGGAATGTTCTAGAACACTAAGCAATATCTGAGTGTGTGAACATTCCATAAAAATTTTCTCAGTGAATTTCCCTTGTTCATTTCATTACAATGCAATTCCGTTAATGCCTAAATACCAATTGAGAATCTATAAATATATTAGAGAAATGAGAGAACAGTTTGAACCACGAAAATTTACTAGTAACGCATCTGACTCACTTTTATCAATCTTGGCTATCGGTCCATTCACGAAATATCAGTTTAATCGTTTATAAACCACTTAAATGTAATAAATTATTTGCGAATTTCAAATCTTGGGTGATGATGAAAGCACAATTTTAAATTTTTACGGACAAAAATCGATAATCCTCTCACACCTCGAGCGAATCCAATTTTGACCCTATTTTAAGCCCAGAAAATTTTTTTTCATTTTAGAATAAATAAACTTTTTACTGGCTTAAAAGAACGATTCGTGCTCTGCAATACGGGTAGGCTTAAAACTCTGGTGGTCTGAGCTATTTTGGATCAAATCTTTCTTTCAAAAAACAAAAGTTTCAAGAATTTTTTAACTATAAATTTGAAATTCCTCTAATCTAACGTTTTTTTACACTACAATATCCCAAAATGAACCTCGAACCCCTTTTGTGTAAGTAAATTATTCCATATTGCGTCTCTGTGGTGAGTTTGGATTCTGAGTTTACACAAACCACCAAATGTGTACACAAAGGCTCCTAAGGCTGCTCAGTTTGGTTTGTTAAATTTATTTAACAGAGAAGCGCATAAGATCTGCTCCAAAAGTAGAACTTTTCAAGAAATATCATCGTAAAAGTTAGACATACGACCCAGTGACCGTGAATTTGGCACCCCTCTTCTTTGTACCCGCGGTCAAGGGGGCTGAGGTAACCACCGGTATTAGTTACGGCGTAGTTGGTGTTATTTGCATACACATTTTCTCGCCTACAACAAAAAAGCACTTTCCTTCTTTCGGTTCTAAAGAATGCCACATTTCCACCACATAATGGCGGCTACTATCCAAGCCGACAGAAGTATTTCAACAGATAACACAGTTTTTACCGCTGATAATTGGAATTTAAACCCACTAACTTGTCTAAACCACTCTTGTTTATTCAACTCTACTTTCCAAATAAAGAATGTTGCGCAGAGTAAATATCCGCAGCAAACAGAGATGCAGTGAAGTTTGTTTTCATTCGAAAGTCCACTTTGGCTGCATTTTTAAATGCTTTGAAGCAAAAGAATTAAAGGTTTTCTTTGATTGAAAAATATTAATGCAAAAAACGACCAGAACTGCAAACCACATCTGAATTTCAATCGATCGGTAAAAAAATCGATACGCAGAAGCGCGCTACTTAAGTTGGTCAAGAATTAATTAATTTTTTCATCGCCATTGCTTATCAAAGAGCAAAAAGAAATCCTGCAGATTTATCACAACATCGCATGAGGGAAAGTCACGTTTTTTCTTGTTAGTTGAGATTGCTAATTGCTAGTGTACAGATGCTTCACTACCTCAAACACGTGGTGATGAAAAAAAGGGGTTAACATGGCATCGGATTCATTCTGGTTGGAAAGCTTTGAGGTAGAAAAGTAGATCATTGCCTCTCTAACGCTACAAACAAATTTCCTGGGGGGGGGGAGGAAGTTGACGAATAAATGAGCAGAATTCGATCCAGGCGTTTTCTGATCAAAATTTACGAGTTCAAATTCACTAAGAAAATAGTCCTACTGGAATTTGTAGTTAACGGCAAAAAAAGGTGGAACAAAGAGAAACTAATGAAAAAAACACGATCCGAGAAAATTCCACCATTTTGGTCGCACTTCGTTGCTCATGGTACCTATTGCACGCACCTGCGCGCACAACCGCGTGCGCACGTGCTTGCTCAGGACGTAGCCAATGGCGTTGAAGAGAAGTGCTCGCAAGCTACTTTGAGCGCTGTCCCACGTCCTGATTGGCTGAGCCGACTTGCCATATATGGCAATTACTAGAAAATATTTAAACAGAGTCGTGAGTTCTGCTCGTCAGTTTATCGCTTCTCCTACGTCGCTGCTGCCGCCATGAGTGAAGAGGAAATTGCCGCTCTCGTCGTCGACAACGGTTCCGGAATGTGCAAGGCCGGTTTCGCCGGGGATGACGCGCCTCGTGCCGTCTTCCCCTCCATCGTGGGTCGCCCCAGACACCAGGTTTGTAAAAATTCCCCCTCGAAAAGATTACATTTTGCATCCAATATGGCGGAGGTTGACTGATTGTCTCCCTGGTTTCAGGGTGTGATGGTTGGAATGGGCCAGAAGGACAGCTACGTGGGAGATGAAGCCCAATCGAAGAGAGGTATCCTCACCCTCAAGTACCCGATTGAGCACGGTATTGTGACCAACTGGGACGACATGGAGAAGATTTGGCACCACACCTTCTACAACGAGCTTCGTGTTGCCCCTGAGGAGCACCCAGTCCTTCTCACGGAGGCTCCATTGAACCCCAAGGCTAACCGTGAGAAGATGACACAGATCATGTTCGAAACCTTCAACTGCCCGGCCATGTATGTCGCCATTCAGGCTGTGTTGTCGCTGTACGCCTCTGGTCGTACCACGGGCATCGTGTTGGACTCTGGTGATGGTGTCACCCACACCGTGCCAATCTACGAGGGCTACGCTCTTCCCCACGCTATCCTGCGTCTGGATCTGGCTGGTCGCGATCTGACTGACTACCTCATGAAGATCCTGACAGAGCGCGGCTACTCCTTCACCACCACCGCTGAGCGCGAAATCGTGCGCGACATCAAGGAGAAGCTCTGCTATGTCGCCCTCGACTTCGAGCAGGAAATGGCCACAGCCGCCTCCAGCTCAAGCCTCGAGAAGTCCTACGAGCTTCCCGACGGGCAGGTTATCACCATTGGCAACGAGCGATTCCGCTGTCCTGAGGCCCTCTACCAGCCCAGCTTCCTCGGGATGGAGGCCGTTGGCATCCACGAGACCACCTTCAACTCAATCATGAAGTGTGACGTCGATATCCGCAAGGATCTGTACGCCAACACCGTCCTCTCGGGTGGCTCCACGATGTACCCCGGAATTGCCGACCGTATGCAGAAGGAGATCACCGCTCTGGCTCCCAGCACCATGAAGATCAAGATCGTGGCCCCACCGGAGCGCAAGTACTCCGTCTGGATCGGTGGCTCTATTCTGGCTTCGCTCTCCACCTTCCAGCAGATGTGGATCTCCAAGCAGGAGTACGACGAGTCCGGCCCCAGCATCGTCCACCGCAAATGCTTCTAAATCTGCTATTACATTTGCGCATTTGTTTTTACTTCGACGATCAATACATTATTACATTGAAACGTCTCAACCGCTATACTGCCTTCCCTTACAGTTTCTGGGCTCTGTTGGTGTCTTTTTCTACTGTTCAGTTTCGTTGGTCAGTTGGGCTAGGTTAGGTGTGCGAACTGACAAAGGTGTCTGTCTGTTAATTGTGTCAAAGTCACCTCTGGCCAATTCTTTTATGCCATTCTCGGTCCCTGTTTAGCCTCCCTGTTGAGGCAAATCTCTGAGAGGTTTGTCTTAAGGGTGCTAGCGGGCTTTGGGTTATCCGTACTCTCCAAAAGGATATCGGTCCCCCATATCAACCCGATTGACCCGATGGGTGCACTCATAAGTTCGGTGGATTTAAGTGCTCTAAAAGGCAACCGGCACCCGAAATTGCTTCGTTTTTTGGGAGTATTTTGGCATAAATTTCGCGACTAACGCTTGGGAAGCGATTTCGCAAGAAGTCGTAGAAAGTGCCGGCACTGGTCTAACTTAGATCTTCTTGGATTCGATAATTTCCTCCCAATCGACCGCAAGTGGAGAAAATTTAGCGCGAAACGGCAAACATCATCGAAGATCTAACCTAGGCTTCGGAACTGCGCCAGTTATATACGATTCCTAGGATCTGGAATTGAAATTTTAGGGTCCAAAAGACACCTCCTAGCGTTCAGGGAAGCTTTATCGATTAGAAATCGATAGCTCCTTTTTATCCTAACAATTAACTAACAGGTTTTCTGGTTGGGGCCAATTTTGCTCATTTATCAACGGCCAAGCTGTCTCGGGAATGAGTAAGCCCTTCTCTCAAGGCCACAAAGGCAGTCATGAATCACACCACTACTCTGCCAGCAGCCAGCGCTTGTAGGGACGCACTTGAACAGGCCAATCGGATCGCTCTGGCCATATATGGCAAGTCGTTCTCTCTCGTTTACGTGCACACAGAGACTGCGTGCATTCAGTCACAGGTTCGTTCGTGCGAAATTCTAACCAACTCCATTGGCTGGTTTTCTGCCTTTGTGAGTGAATTGGTAATGAGATATACCTCCAGGGTCCTTTGTTCTCTCTCTCTTTGTGTTCTAGAAGTTTTTTCTCTCCAACACAGGAGTCAGAATCAATCGATACGCCTGCTGATTTGATGTAAACACTTGTCAACTTACTTGTTCACATGTAAACAAGTGGAAGTTGTGACCCAACTATTGGGTGTTAGCGTAGGTGTATACAAATCTTTGGTTAACGAATGACAGATACTCCATTCAATTTTGCGTTTTACGTGGGAATTTTTCATGTGAAATGTCATATTTGCCGAGAAAGTACAAATCGATACAAGTTCGGTGCATTTTTGTGGGCTGTTACTTCGTATCGATTTAAAGTACGCGTTTTCGAAGATAAATGTGTTCCTAGAAATCGAAGCATTCGTAGGGACTCATTTTAGTCTCTTTTTGATGATGAAATAACAATAAAATTTAAAGTTCATCACCTTTTAACAGACTTGGGAACGCATCTGTGTGTGCAATTTCTCTCACGAAGCAGCACGAGAAACACGGCCTTTATCACAGCTGATCTCCTAATAACCATCTGTCTCTCGTGAGCACAAAATATCGATTAGTGGCTATCGCTTGACCTTGAAACGTGTGCTCAAAGTCCACCGAACCCACATTGGACTCTTGAACTCCAATTTTCGAGATTTGGAAAAAAATCACCAAATAGAAATGCGCGTGACCGCTCAAATTTGGCAAAATGTAACTTAACTAAATGTAACTGAATATTGATGCTTAATATACTTTCGGAAATCCTATTAAAACAACCACTGGTTGATTTTTAAAGCCAATTTAATTTCGGTCCTAATTGGTACTTTTCAAAATTATTAATTAAAATTTTATTAAAAGCAATTCCTTAACTTTCAGAAGGCCGTTTTTCTCATGAGAATTCTATTTCGTGGACTTTCTGAGTACTTTTGGCCCAAAATCCGCAATTTTGAGCAGCTTCGTTGCGATTGGCTACAATTTCTGGCCATAAATGGTCACTGGGCATTATTCACTTCCCCTTCTCAAATAACCGTTCATTTTGATCGATAGGGAGATGACAAATATGCCACAAAATGTGTTCCTCCCACGGTGTAATAGTTACATTTTTGCAGTTTCAAATCGAAACCATGATGACCTCATAGGATCACACATGACCCAACGCAGTCACCCTACGTGCTCACAAGCCCTGCTTGCTCAAGTTTCTCTCTCACCGTGAGTACAAAATATTGATTAGCTGGTAGAAGAATGACCTTGGTAGTTTGCTCAAAGTTCAACAGACCCTCACGGTGGTAAATAGCGAAATTCTGCATCAGAACTTCACACTTTTATTATCGAATTTGCAATCGATCTAATTTAGTAAAACAAAGCTTCTGGTGGTAACGCATAAAAGATCGAATAAGAACTCGGTTGAGTCACTAAGAGTTGTCATATGACATCCTAGGCAGTTGAGAACACACACTTTGAAATTTAACTGCTTTCAATGAAAACTTTCCAAATGTTATTATCTTACAGCCCGTGGATTTAAAAACTAATGAAATAGAAAAATAACTCTGGATTTATCAAGAGTACAGTATCGATTAATAATTTTTGAATGACAATTATTAACCAATAATTTTCTGTTATTTATTTTATAGTTTATTGAACAATAATATAAATTTTAGCCAACAGTTATGAATACTGTGTTTAAACTGGGCTTTAATTTCGTGTATGTATAAAATCCGGTGATAACATCTAAAAATGCATTTTTAATCTAATTTCTTCGAATTTCTTCTACTTATAAACACAGTGAAACTATAAGAATAAATTTTTAATATTCCTGTCGTAGAGAACAGCTTTGTGAAGAATAATTTTCATAAATTATCCTCAAATAAGCTTTTGAAACACTTAGATGCCACATTTGTCGACAGATCTATGAAGAAAACCCTTATTTAAAATATTTTGAGACCAGGAAACAAAATTAAACAGTTTTGTTGAGTGAATTAGCTAACCATATTTTGATGTGATCGTCAATGAAACACGAGTCCCAAATTCTTGCTTACCATTTTTAAAAATTTTACGGGTCATTGTGGCTTCTAAAGCCACAGAAGAGTTCATCAATTCATACCCACAGAACCACGGAAAAGCTGCAATTAGAAAACCATCTATGATCTCAAAGACGAATGTTCCAAAGCGTTAAGAGAGAGAAAAAAGGTGATTTCCTTATTCTGTACCATCACAAACATCTTTCTACAAATTTCAAGAGTAATAAATCGCTTTTCTAGTGCATCATATCGAATGTTTTCTGACACGTCACAGATCCCAAAATCAAAAATAAGAGTGCTACTTATATAATTTAAGTAGCACGACCAGTGAATAAATGGGAAAAATTGAATATTATACCCAATAATGGAGCAATATGAATTTATCATTGAAATGGTTATCAAATCACCATTTCATCAATTTGAACAAAATTTTTGGTCAAATCTAAGCAATGAAATCTTGTTTAAAAGATTTTAGGGCCTTTAAATGCCATTTTTGTATATTTCTGCAAATATCCTGATAAGTTTCTTAGTTGTTACCTTAAATTAGCAACTAAAAGTCACTTTCTAAACCTAACGTTGAATTTCTCGGCTTTCGGATTATTTCTAAGGTGGAATCACTCAATTAGACACCTTTTTCCGGAAGATTCAACAGCTACCAATTACGGATCTCTTACACGTCATTACGATCTCTATCAAGCCAAATTTCCCCAATTCGGCACGTAGCTCCGTAACTTTAAATTACCAAATGGGAACCATTTGCTCAAATTCCTCAACTTCAGGAATTTCCATGAGGCAAAATCAAATTATTAGAAGAATTTTTCCAGAATTTTTATATTTAGCAAAGTTAAATAACCACAGATGATCCCCAAGCAAGAAGAAGCAACATACTTAAGAAGCATGGTCATATCAAGCACACTGAATCAAAAACACATTACTGACATCTTATAAGTAGTCATTATTTTACAGCATCGCCTCTCCTCTATCCGGTTTTGCCACCTTCGCTTTCTGCAGTTGCTTCCTCAATTCCTCCTGTCGCTGGCTAAGTCGAACGAAGTAGATGAGCGCCATCAAAAAGGCCAGTAGGGAGATGAAATCCGCCGCAATGAGGACGTAGAAGCTCTGGCGCGGTTCCGACAACACCAGATTGAATTCGGCGACAGCAGTGGAGTCTAGTGCTGGTTGTTGAGGTCCAATTTCACCCTCCGCTGTCAGCACCGCCGATCGATCGATTTCGGTGCGGATGCCGAGGAGGTGGTTCTCCTGGAGCATCCGGACGAGCGTCTCGTCTCCACTGTCGTGGACTCCTTCGATTTCCGATTCGGCGAGACTTAGACTGACCAACAGACCGATGACTGAAATTATGGGGAACAAAGGTGTTTAGAATTGCATTGATAGGAAATTTCGCAAAGTCAAAAGCTGAATTTCGAATTTGGAGTGCCGAAAATGTTCCTGAATTTTATTTTATTTATTAGAAAAGAAATTGAGGCTGTTAGGACTTTAGTGCAACAGTTTAGTGACCAATTTGCTAAAAAATACTCAAAATTCGAAGATAAACAACTTTTTTTCTGATTTTTTAATTTATATTGTTGGTTTTAAAATTTGGATAGGAAATTCCTTAAAATTTGAAGGGAAACAACTTCATTTGTTTTAATATACTGAAAATCTAACGTGATTTTTTCTAGAAATCCTTAAATTTTACCAAAAATGCATCAAATTTTCTTTATTTTAATCAAAGAAGGAAATGTTAGTTTTTGAAGAATCTCTTGAAAAGACACTTTCACAAATAAAATAAAATTTGGAGAGTACGAAATAGTCTTTTGCCCAATTTAATTCATATTTTCCTCTAGAATAAAATCTGATCAGTTTAAATGTATAGTAACTTAAAAAACGTTTAAATACTCTTTAAATTTCGTTGAATTTAAATAATATTAAATTCGGACAGAACTTATGGGAAGACAAATACACAGACTTTGACAACACGAAAAGTTGGATTTTTTATCGTTACAATGTTCATTTTTTAAGAAAAATTTAGTCGAAATTTCAGCTTAGGCTCTTAAATTCATATTCCCGTATTATTCTGAGAGATTTTGATATTCAAATATGAGAATTTAAAGTAGAATTCTGAGACTGTCTCAGAGTTGATTTTTGTAAAATAAAATGTGTATTACTCAGAAAAAACTGAGTTTGAGAAAAACTGATGTCAGGAAACCACTGAATTTTCTTAAATTATTGTTACTTTCTTCGTAATTTCCACGATAATTTCATCGCACCCTTCAGAAATCGGGAAAAATTTATAGAAGCGTTCACAACATTGTGGTTTTTGGTCATCTGGAAACGTTTACTAACCGATTAGGTAGAAATTCGCTAATAAAAACACAAATTCTTAATGAAATTGATATATTTTTAGTCTAATCACAAGAAATTCACAAATTTTGCACTAACTCCGCTCATTTAAAGCCGAAATTTTCATTAAAATTGTATTTGGTGAAATTTTGACATTTAAAAAGCCGAATTTCTGAAAAGAAACAGCAAAGGAGGATTTTCAGACTAAAACCGGATCTTGGATTGTCAAAAAGATTCATATTTTATTTAGTCAAGAAAAGGAACGAAGCTTTTGGGCTTCAGCTAACCGGCACTTTTTGATAGATTCGGTAAAATATTTCCCAAATTTAAAAGCGAACCAAGATAAAAAACCATCGAATTGTTAAATGAACAATTAAAATCCGTATTTTATTTATTTAGTTAATGGAGGTGGATCATAATTAGAACACCGATAAGTCAAGATAAACTTATAACTGATTAATTTAAACTTTAATCTGCTTAAAAAAATAAGCACGTTAAACCAACTTTAAAAATGTAAAACATACTTAAATAATTATTTTTAGAGAGATCTAATTTTGTAGCATTTCACAGTACTGATACAATTATTTCCATAGCCAATACTTTTTACTTTAAATAGAGATTTCGAAGTCATTAGATGCAAATAAGTTTTTCCATTTTTTAAGGGGCTAAAACAGAAAAATTAAAAAATTAATTAAAATAAACATTAAAATCACAATTTTAGTTGCCATGTTTACCTCCAGGTGCATTTTCGCCCTGAAAATAATATTTCGCTAACGTCGTTCATTCACTGAGTCGAAAATGAAATGTTATTTAAATATTTTGTTATTTGCGGATGTCTGATTCTTAAAAAAATTTTTTAAAAACGCTTAAACAATGCAATCTTCTAAAAATCATGAATGACTACTAAAAAGTTGGAATAAATCTTCTCAAACTTTGTCCATAGGAAAAAACTGGCGGTTATTTTAACGGATCGAGTCTTAAATTTGCCAAATTTTCTTCATATTTAAAAGGGAAAACTTCATTTGTATTAATAAATACACAAATTGAGAGTCCACTGCACCGAACAGACATCTTTTTACCCAAAAGTTGATAATACTTTCGTCTAATTTTTTGTAAATGAATTATTATCCCATCGAAGCTTCATCTTCCCAAATCCCAACGTAATTCTGGACTTTTATTGTCAAAATTGGTTCTCAAATTGCATTTTACAAAGTTTACTTTGCTTAGGTAAATTAGAGACCAAAAAATATCTGTTTCAATGATATTTCCCATGTAAAAAGCAGTCCCATATTTCGTTCGAATTTGGGGTTTTGTTTAAATGAATTCATCCTACAGGCCGTTTTTGCTTCCCGCGAAAGAGTTAATATAACTTTGAGAATATTTTTTGCTTGTTTTTCTTTAGCGGAAACTTACGAATTTTCGGCTGATAAGGCCTGAAACCCTACGGGGAATTTCCTTCTAAAAATCAACCTTTGTTTGTCGCACTTGAAAAATAATCCAAGTCACAAATCTTTTCAATTCAATGCTTCTCATCTGTTTACTTTCGAATGAATAAGGCAGTATGTCCCACAAAACTACTGAAATTCACTTAAGTAGCACCAACAGACCAATCAACGTACCAGTAATGAGATAGAAGAGGATTTCCACTGCCACAGTGCCCCATGGATTATCAGTTTGGTTGCGATGGCAACAGATCAAGGCCGCGTGAATTATCAGCGCAAGAGTCCCAAAAATCAGACCAATAACAGCGGCGGCCTTGGCAATTATCCATCGGGGCTCTGCAATTGGTTGAGGACGAGACAACCAATTAAATCCCTTATCCAATGGATAAGTAGCCAATCAATGTCGAACCCAAAGAATTCAGATGATAATTTTATCTTAGAATTTAAAGTTTTGTGAAATATTGCCCACGAACCTTCCAAAACAGGGGGATATTCAAGGTTCGTAACGAGTGAACCCCTTTCATTTCCAGTAATTTCGCCACGAATATCAAAAAGACCCACTTGAATCGATATATGGTGGAATAGAGGTGGATGACGATTGTCGTAGACAAAGATCTCAAACAGGCGACTTGAGGAGATGCCCACAATAGCGACGATGAGGCCGATAACAAGAATCGCAACGCTGGCGTGGTAGCAGCCAATGGCACATCGCTTGGGTCGTTTACGTTGGTTGCGCATGGCTATGGTCCCGTTAGCGGCCTCATTTTCAGCCACCTTTGAGGCGTAGGTATCACCGGTATTTTTACCCATTTAAATCGGTTGAAAAGGCACAGACTAGGCTCGCAATACGCTCGCGAGCCAAGGCTATGCTTTGTGTGAGTGAAACAACGGCACTGCACTAAGCGCATTGATTCGACACCTCCGCAGGCGTTGATTGGCTCTTGTGATGTTAACGTAGTGCTCCTATTGGTCGGCCTGAAACTTGGCAGCCAATCAACATTCAGATTCATCATGGACAAGTCCGACCAGTGTTTGCTGACGTAGGTAAATAAGACCTGGAAATTTAGATGTCGGTAGTACCATTTAAGAAGTTTAAATGGACGAAGTTATAAAATAACTAGCTTAAGGTGTAAAAACGTGGCATTAATAAGCGTATTTTAGCAATCAAGGTGTCCATATTACAACAACTTTTATTTCTGGCTATTAATATCTAGTTTAGATAATAATTTAGACCTTATGGTGTGATATTGTTAAGCGGTTGCTTCAAATTATATAAAATGTTCGTGGAATTCATAATGAATCCACAGGCCTCCTGCCTAAACAGATATTGATACAAGTGACCGAGAAGTGAGTAAGTGGAATTAATCTGATAAGTTGAATAGATCAGTGGTCGACTGATTTGAATCTCTAAAACATGCTGCCGCACATTTTTAGGAAGCATAGTTTTTTGAGTATACAAAAGTGGGTGTTAAATATGTCAGAAATTTCCATTCACCATATTAATACTGCAAGTTATGGGACATACAGAAATAACACTTTTCAAATGAATAAGTTTTGAAATGAAAAAATAGGTATTAGGTAGGTATAAAAACCTTAAATTTCCTAAAGGGCTGATTTACGAAAAAATAATTTCTCAGATAGCAAACTAAAAAAATTAAATACGCAAAACTAAAGAGGTTAAGTAACAATTAGGGTTGAAATATTATTTTTAAATGTTTCTCGAATCGTTAAAATTACTTTTCTGAAATATATGCCTTTTATCTGACTAGCTAATCCCAGCCAATAGAAAGCGCCAATTGCCTATTGTTATTGCGTTAAGTGTCTCTGAATATGCTTACCTTCGGATTTTCGTCTATCCCAGCTTTCCTCAGAAGGGCTGATCCGAGAAATATTGACGTTTTGAAGCCTGTTGTTATTGGGTACGTTATATAAAATCTCTAGTCAGGCGTAAATGGTCTCGTATCCACAATTTATTTGGTGGTCATTATCTTTAGAATATAGCTATTGAAGTAACTTATATTGTGAAGTACTTCTTTGAAAGAGAATGTTTTCGGGTACTTTAGACTCAAATCAAGTAATTTTTTATTTTAGCTGCTATCGAATGTACGCTGGTGACGAACTTGGACGAGGTGCCTCCAAGGTCAGCTTTTACCTAGAATGGCGAATCCACATCTAGGAATTTATTGATTCACATGTTTTTTTACTTCCTCATAGGGTGGTGGCAAAGGTGGCGTAGTGAGAGATGCCGGTGGCTCCTTTGGCAAGCGCGAAGCCGGTTTGGAAGAGGAGTACTTCTACAAGAAGGTTAGCCAACTCAGCTGATTCAAGTTATTTATTCGAACGCGATATTCATCTTCCTTTTCGCTGTAGAACAAGGAGCAACTGGAGGACTTGAAGAAGCACCTCAAAGATGAGGTTGAGTTCCACAAGGATCAGATTGAGCGTCACAAGGTAAACCCGAATTTCGTTCCAACCTCCACCTGCTTAATCATTACTTAATGCACCTCTTACTTCCCCCGAACTCCCGTTTAGGAAGCTCTAAAAAAGAGTTTGAAGGAGCTAGACGATCTGGATTAGGTCGGTCATCCTCCTTTTAAACGTAATATTTTTATACGTTGGCTTATCGCATGCTACTAAATGTTTTCCGGCTCTCGTCGTCATCATCTTAGCACTAATCAATTTGTGACCTTACTTATGCGCCTTGGCCTGCTTGATGACACTTCGGTTTTTTTCAAACGCATAATTTAAACGCATTTTTTCGTGTTCATTTTCAGGCCGCTATCGAGCGTCACATGAGCAGCCTGAACAAGCTTAAGTAGTTAGTGTTGTCCCGTTTCCGCCAAAAAATGACCTAACAAAAACAAAAGAAAAACGCACCCACTTTCCATAGCAGTGTAGTTGTTTTGCCACATCTCTACCCGCTCTTGTCTTGGTATATTTATTAAATAACCCTTTTTTTACGACGTCGCTTAGTTGTTTATTGAGGGGGTGCTTAGATTTGTCGTTGGGGATCGTGTGATGTGCTCTCGGTGGTCGCTGGCACATGAAGCTTTTGTAATTAGTAAAGGCGGAAATTAAGTCGTTTTCTCCCGTGGAGATCACAAAAGGGGGTCCATTTACATTTGCCTATTTCCTGAGTAAAATTGGTACTAGTGAGAGTCCTAAGTAGTGTCCGTAAGCGATATCAGCAAACGCCAAGAGCATTTAGCCTGATAATTTGACATTAACTTTATAAATTCTGCCTTAAACATTCAGAGTAAAAATAGGTTGGACTTCTTATAAGCTCTCAACGTTTTGGCGGAGATCATAAGCGTCAATGCATGCAATTTGAAAGTAAAAATGAACTTGTGGTAGTTATATTTAGACAGTCAGGAAAACACGATAGATTCGTTCATTCCACCGTAAAAATGTTGCTGAAAGTAAAAAATCCCCCTTGAATGACACAAATTATAACCATCTTAAATTTTAAGAAGCAGGAAGAAATCCTTACCCAATTAATTGATGTGCAAGAATGGGAAAGGCCATTTGTTAGAAAAGGTACAACTGCAAAGTTTACAGACTTGAACTTATAACTTTTGGGAACGAAGACCTCATATAGGGGTAGACGTCTTCTCACCAAAAGTAGTTTGTTTCTAAATAAACATAAGTGAATATTATCCAGTTCCGACGGTGTGGTAAAAAGACTATGGGCACGGGAAACCACAATTCACAAATTATAATTTATTAAGCTAATATGGCAATACCCGTTTTTCGACTTGAAAAATTCTAAATCTCACTCTCACTAAATTTGCAAATGTACTTTAAGTCCTAAAATGTGTGAAAGAGGACCTTCAAAATTAAGGGAAGTCAACAATTACGAAGACATTAATAAGGCAAAAAATTGAACTGAGTTGAGGTAATCGCTGTGTAAATTTGCGCCCTTTGCTGTGAGAAATTAATCGTAAATCATTGCAATTTCGGAGAGAACCCGTTTTCAAGATACTATGGTTGACGAACCAGAAGTCATTTTGGGTTTCTCACCTAGTGCATCACACATTTGTGCATCTTTTGTTTCGTAAAGACGGCACGTCTTAATAATTTGAATAAAAGGCTTCATTAGTTTGTATGTTTATGAACAGAAACCCAGAAAGGATCGTCTGTTTTCATTTGTTATATTCAGTGCAGTAAAGCAATATCCAAGCTAGTAAATGCTATCACGTAGAAGATCAAGGGATTAACTGCATAGAAATTCGTTTTTAATTTTAGGATTGTATTTGGTCTAACAGGCTACCTGAAGCAAGATTTTTTCCAATTGCGAAGAACCAATTTACCAGTATATCATTGGTTTCCGCTTAATCACAGTGCTTCCGTATTTTCCCAATAACTAAATGACTATAATTAAGTAAATTTAAAAAAATTGTAAAATAAAATTTAATTTAAGAACAACATGCTGACTGACATTCTTGTTTGTGAGCTCTGAAGGACACCCGTGTAAACAAGCCCGTCGGTACAGTATTTGCAGCCGTTATGTCTGCGTCGGCAATATTCGTTCTCGATTCCAAGGGCAAAGTGCTTATTTATCGGAACTATCGAGATGACATAGACATGAATATAATCGAGAAATTCCTCCCTATTGTTATTGAAAGGGAGGAAGAGGGCCAGATATCGCCTGTAATACACTATGAGGGCGCCAGCTTCATATATGTAAAGTATAATTATCTGTATCTCGTCGCCCTCACTAAACGGAACGCAAATGCTGCCATTGTCCTTGCATTTCTCTATCGACTCATTAATGTAGGGATTTACTGCCTCACACGAATCTTGTAGATCTTTCTGGAGTATTTCAAGGACCTAGAAGAAGAAAGTATTCGTGACAACTTTGTGATAACCTACGAGCTCCTGGACGAGATAATGGACTTTGGTTATCCGCAGGTCACAGACTCCAAGATTCTACAGGAGTACATCACTCAACAGAGCAGTAAACTCGAGATAGCTCCCAGACCGCCAATGGCTGTAACCAACGCGGTTTCTTGGCGCTCAGAGTCGGTGAAGTACCGTCGAAACGAGGTCTTTCTCGACGTCATTGAGAGTGTCAACCTGCTGGTCTCCTCCACAGGCAATGTCCTCCAGAGCGAAATTGTCGGCTGCATCAAAATGAAGGTCTACCTCTCAGGAATGCCGGAGCTGCGTCTCGGTGTGAACGATAAACTTCGAATTGAACCCAATGGCAGTAAGTTTGGCGTGAAAGAGCGGTTCCTGTGGGTGTGGCTTTGTCTGTCTACGAGACGTTTTCCGGAAAAAAGTGACGTTGTCAATCAGAAGGAAACAGAGCCACTAGAAAGACCACCTCAACCTCATTATTGGGGAGCTTTCTTGGTCGTTGAATCCTCTCTTTTATGATTTCTCAGACCGCGGAGGCAAGGGAAAGTCAGTGGAGTTGGAGGACATCAAATTCCACCAGTGCGTGCGTCTCTCGCGCTTCGAGAACGACCGGACCATCTCCTTCATCCCACCAGACGGGGAGTTTGAGCTCATGTCCTACCGCCTCAACACCCACGTGAGTCGAAGCACCCCTCCTCTCAAACCACCGCCCGCTCTCCCCATAGTTGTTGTGAGTGGGAAGCCACATCAGTGTGTCTCTACTCCCCACCTAGAGCTCGCATCACGTGTTCAACGCCGAAGGCGGTGTAAGTGGAGGCACCGTGTCTCTTTGTCGTAGTCCGTACAGCTCATCCACACTCTGTCGTGCCAGCACCCGCCAGATGCATCCTCGCACAACGTAGATCCCTAAAACCTACTTATTCGATGACTGGATATATCTAGACGTGCAGATTTTTTGCTGGCGTGAAATGCACTAAAAACGGCGTTTTTTTAACAAATTTTAATTCCAGGTGAAACCGCTGATTTGGGTGGAGTCGGTGATCGAAAAACACGCGCACAGTCGAGTGGAGTACATGGTCAAGGTGCGTTCCTCCTCCTCTTCCTCTTCTTATTCCCCTAAAATAGTTTAAAGGAGTTAAGTTTAACTCCCAAAAACGTCCAGGGAAGTATAAACTTGTATTAGGCTACAGGGATTGTTGGTAGTTGGGTTGGACGCTGAAATGCCATTTGAGTAGCGCACTCAAGGCGTGTTGTGTGTGTGGTTGCAGGCGAAGGCGCAGTTCAAGCGGCGGAGCACAGCGAACCACGTGGAGATCGCCATCCCGGTGCCGGGCGACGTGGACTCGCCGCGCTTCAAGACGACGGCAGGCGCCTGCCGCTACCTGCCGGAGGAGTCGCGCGTTGTCTGGAGCATCAAGGCCTTCCCCGGCGGCAAGGAGTTCGTCATGCGCGCCGCTTTCGGGCTGCCCTCCGTCGAAGCTGACCCCGCCGCCGCCGTCGACACCCGCCCGCCCATCACTGTGCGCTTCGAGATACCCTACTTCACCGTCTCCGGCCTCCAGGTGAGTCGGGGAAGCCGCTAGTGCAAGGACCCGGTTAAATTCGGGCTACGGTTGGGATTCTATCGCTTTGTAAGAGAGGAATGGGCAAACCACTAGTGCAAAGGCACATCTACGGGCTCTCATACCCTGAATTCGACTTACCGTTTTGCCTTGTTTTTTTTTCGGGACAGGTGCTGTACCTTAAGATCATCGAGAAGAGCGGCTACACGGCGTTGCCATGGGTGCGCTACATCACTCAGAACGGGGATTACCAGCTGCGCATGTATTGATTGGAGTGTTCCCACGGGCGAAGTGTCCACATTGGCTGTGTTTCTTCCCCCTCCTCCCCTTCCTCCTGTCGCTGTAAAAGTCGTCATTCCAGCACTGCGTCTGCATATCTCTTCATGTACCTCCATTTCTACCTTGTTTTCGCCTCCTTTTTTGTTCTTCCCTACTATAATGTCGAATTTATGAAGCGGTCGTGGTCCTATCGTGATAAAAATATATAAAGCACAATTTTGAGCCATGGTATTTTGTGCTTAAGGGGTTTGGATGGATGGGATGAGGGGGCCAGGGGGTGTATTTGTAAGGGTATCTGAGTTTCCGTAGTTTTAGCCAAATGGGCCAAAAGAGATGGATTTGAGGTTTTAGGCCTTGAATTAGTGTTATTTGTTACACATGAGGCTCTTTTGAGTACAGGAGTGAGACAGAAAATATAAAATCGTTGTTTATCAAAATCCCCACAATGGTATAATTGTTAATTTAACTACCACAATGTTAATTTAATTCCACACGGCGTCCATATGTTATGCCCTCTCCATCAATAGTTGCAATTTCTGGAAGGGATGAAATCAGGGCAATGATTAATTGTGAATATATGCTTGCTTGTTAGGTCACAGTGAATAGGAATCACGGTAGTGGACGCAAGGGCACTACAAGCTTTCTAACCATTGATTCATTATATTCTATGTACATAAGGGACAGTTTTAAGCTAAATAATTATTAAATTCTATGAAAGTTATTGGTTAATAATTATCTCTTACGGGGCTCTTGATAAAATGAGAGGCTATATTTATATCTATGTTTTGTAACAAACTTGTTTAAGTTGAAAAAGCATATATACAACTAAACTTTTAATTATGTTACAGCATGATTAAATGTACTTTAGATAATAAAGAAGATCAATGCTTGCTAGTTTTAACGAATCCAAGATGTGTGCATCTGTGTTGTGGTTGAGGACGCCTCCAATTTCAAGATGCAGACAGCAGCTTCTCGCAGTAATATCCAGGCAGAGCTTAAGGAAACGTAAGTAAATGCCAAAATCGTTTATTAGTTTAAAATTAAAATTTTATATGCGTAATATATATTTTTATCACCACGTGCTTTTTCAAAACATGACCTTCCATAGTTCTTTATCATGAATAACTTTGACAGCTTTTGATTTCCTTTAAAGAGAAGCCCAATCCAAATTTTTCAACGAACGTGTTTCTCAAATTGAAGAATACTTTGGTGATTTATGTAATGAATTCATTAGCTACACTCGTAGAACAGCTAAGTTAAGGAATAATGGTAAGTTTGGAATCATATGTAAAACTTATGCAAAAATAGTTAAAAGAAGATAAATTTTTAACAATTTTAAGGTGATGAGCTGTCGAAGATTCTGCTTAACTACTCTGTGAACGAGAAGATCAACCGGACAACTGCGCGAACTCTAAAGAGATTTTCAGAACTAATATCGATACTAGAGGACTACAGACATGCAGAAGTTGATCGGCTATTCGCAAAAGTCATCACTCCACTTTCCACTTATGGAGACGAGATCAAGCGAATTAGGGTGCGTTGTTCTCATACTATTAACTTTAATAAATAGTCGAAAATACTCCTCAGAGCTAGATTTGAGTTAGATTTGACAAATATTTCATAACAGGTTTCTGCAATTCCAAGTAATATTCTCTATAGAACGCATTTAAACAGTATACACGTTGATAGAAAAGTTTAATCACCTTTTTATTGCTGTAAAATGTAAGTTTTTCAAAGCCTAATTTCACCCAAGACCCTGATCCAGGCAGTTTCCATGGAAATGTGAATAACAGTAGTAGCATTAAACTGCTGTAGATTTATCTTTAAAATATGCTATAGAAAAATCTCTACTTCAGGAAGCCTAGCCGAATAGGAAGTAGTAACCATGGCTACTTTTGACGTCGCCAAATCAGAGGTAGAAGACTTTGTTTCATTTCTCGACAATGCCAGCCAAATATAGAGCTAATTTACCGCATATATGTGCAGAACATTGTAGAAATAACAAGAATACCTATTTTACAAAGTTTTTTAATTTTTCAGACAAATATAAAAGTCGATTCCGCGGCTCGTAAAAAAGAGGTATCTCAGCTCAAGAAAATCGGCACCGACAGACACGTAAGATAATTAATGAATAAAAGACTAAAGATTACATATTTTTTCGTTAATCTTGCTTTCAGAAACAAAAAAATAAAATTAGTTTCTCAGTCGAAGAGACAAAATACCAGATATTTGTAGATAATAGAACCAAATTTTTTTGATCACTATAAACCCTTAAGCAATTTAAAGCCATTTCTGTTCTTTAATCAAATGTGCAATGTGTGCATATTAAGCAACATCCTTTGGAGAATTATAATTCATTTGTGTTATGCATTAAGAAGACTCGATATAGTAAAATAACTGGGCAAATTTTTTATTAAAATGAATTATTGTTTAATTTTAAGGCCTCCGAACACCTGAGTGAGGTGGCAAGAAACGCTCTTCACACAGCCGACGCCTTAGAAAGTCACGTTTTGCAATTCGAAGCCAAAAAGCTGAAAGGTTTAAAGGTGAGGCTCCCAGCACTAGGCAATATGTCCTACTCAAATATAATAAGTAGGACTTATTTTCTACTCTCGTTTTCAAGGAGATTCTCACCGACTTTGTGCACATTGAAATGCTCTGGCATGCCAAGGCGTTGGAGACGCTGACAGAGGCCTTCAATGTCGTCCAATCAATGCAGGAGGAGGTGGATTTGGCGGATTTTCGGAACACCCTCTTCAGATCGGGAACTATGGGCAATTTGAGCCACGATCGTAATCAGGTAATGTTTCTGATTTCGTCTCTAAGATCATAAATTAATATTGGAGTTTAAAATATTCTGAAAAAGCATCCAGTTTTTATACAGAAATTATTTAAAATAGGTTTACTTAATTTTTTGAGAGGATTTTTAAAAAAATATGTTGTTCTTAGTTAAGGTAGCATGTTCTATTGAACAAATATTTACATTAAAAAATATCTAGACAAATCAATCCATCCTTATTAAATGAAAACAAAAAACAATACTTAAATTACTAAATGCCGCTAAACGTGTCAAACAATATGTTTTTAACGATATTTTGACCTACTAAGTTATAATGAACTACGGCGGCTTATCAGACCTTCAACCTAAATAAATTCACAATTTTAAATTAATACAAAAAGTTGTTAAAAAACGAAAAAGGTATAAATTATGTAATATATGATTATTTTAGGCCTCTTTTGATCCAACAAAAAGTCGAAGTGTACCTTCTCTTAATTCAGATGGCCACGGTCATCAGGAAAACTTGGTAAGACAGATACGAGATAAATTGTCTACAAAAATGTGTAAATATTCATACATTTTAACAAAGTTCTTCCAATTTACATTCTCTCCCTTCTTTTGCCAACTAGATTTAGCCCGATTTCCACTCCCCCAAACAAATGTTGCTTGTCATTTTCTGTTGTATAAAACCATTGCTTGTCATGTACGCGTGCGCACAAACCTTGTATAAAAGTGTCGTTTTTTTTGTTTTGCGCCCAATGCACACACACCCACACCTATTCAACTGCAGAAAAGACTTAAATCCTTACCACGAATGTCGAAAGACTCAAGATATTTTGCCTAGGCATTGTGATAGTTGAATGAGGGGATGTATATCGCTTTCTCTATGAATTTGATAAAACGTTTGCGATAGCTTCCTAGACAACAGCGCCCATTGGTTAGACTGAGGCTCAAACAGGCATCTAAGCTGTCAAGAGAAGAGTTAAGTAATTGAAAATATCCGTTTTTAGACAGTGAGAACGAATACAAAGGCAGTATGAGAAAGAGATTTTTTCTCCTGCAAGCTTCAGATGCACCGGTTTCGATTTCCCGTCTTTGGCTCTCGTGGAAAATGAAAAAAAACTTGAAATTCATTTTTTAGCCATAGAAAGGATTAGAATGATTCGATTTAACTTCAAACGAGCACGAATTTGAGATATTAATCTACAAAATTTTTAACTCTTAACTTTTGAGGATTGATGCTATCAGCTAGTCGTCGGTATCTCATCATCGATCCAAAAAATCATCTCAAATAATTCCACCAAATTATCTCGCAATGTTAATTAAAATTTGGTGTATGACTAGGCCTAACATATTTTTGGGGGTATGTATTAATATACTGGTTCTTGTAAAATTATACTTCAAATAAATGCTTTAAAACACTCTTGCAAAAACACGTTGAGCAGTAATTTAGGTTCTTTTGGAGGCCATAAGCCAAGAAATGGTTTTTATTAACGATTCCACATTTATAACGCATTATTCTTGGTTAAAAATTTCAATCTCCGCTTATTTGGACAAAAATTATTTAAAAATTAACAAAAAATCTCCCTGAAAATGCACCCAGTTCCGTAGAAGTCTTCACGAAGACAACGATGATGATGATGACGACGAGTATGACTCAGAAGAAGGCGATGACTCCTCAGATGAAGAAGAAGAGGAGGAGGAGGCAGATTCCAATAGCGGCGACAGTGGAAACGCAGAAAACGTCGAAGACGAGGAGGACGCGGAGGAAGAGGAAAGCGAAGAATCCGACGATTCAGAAGAGGAGGAGGAGGAATCCAGTGAGAGTCGTCGCCAACCGGCGAAAAAATCTGTCGCCTCGATCTCAAAGTCGACAAAACCCCTCAAGTCGGCGCTAAAACACCCAGTTCGTGGTCGATAGAGGAGCATTTTGATAGAAAGAAAAACAAAAAAAATGAATGATTTTTCATTAATAATTTGTACTTCCTGATTGTACCAACTTGCATAGAACTGCAATTTTTGTGAAAAGCTAATAAACACGTCATATTTCTGATGGACTTTTGGAATATTTTGGTTATTAAATATATTTTTGTTTATTAAATATAAAATATAAAAATAGTAAGAAGCACTTTTTTTTTGGCTGACAAAATATAATTTGTCTACCTAGACATTAAATAGTCAGGACACTCATATTTCCGTTTTCTTTTACCAAAATAATATCAAAATAAATCCGTTTTATTCACAAAAAAGCAGAATGAAAATAAGATTTTGTGAATTCTCCTTGACAAAGACGAGACTAGTAGAGTTTAGGAGTGTTTGCTTCCTCAAAACATCCTACCTTGCGTAAACAATCGTTTCAAAGTCCAAAAATGCAAAAAAACAAACTGTCTGCATTTTCAAAGGTCAAAATTAAATTTTTTTTTGATAAAATTGCTCCTGATGATTGTTGCTTGGTTGGAAAAAACCTGTTTATTTAGCAACATTTTCTGGGGATAAGATAGGGCATCTGTAATTGTTTGAAATTGCGAAATAACATTTAGGTTTTGCAGGATTTATAGAAAATAACAAAGTTTATATTCAGCTTTGGTATATTAGAAGTAAAAGGCCTAAAAATCGCCTCGAATGAATTGAAGAAAATGTCCTTTTCGGCAAAAATGGCCGATTTAGGAACCAGAAATTAAAAATGGGAAATCTTTCTAAATATTTGAAAAAAATAAAATTTCTTTGAATTCGTCTTTTTTTTGAGGAAAAAAAGATTCTACAAATACTTTAAATTAATGAACTGTAAATAAACCCGATGTGATTGGTAAAGTTGCTAGACAAATTCAAATTTTACAGCATTCAAAAACGAAATTTAATTTTAATTTTAAAAATAGGAATAAGTGTACAAAACATAGTTCATTTTAAATCTAGAAATGATTAAATAACAACCAAAATCACAGAAATATAACTTTTAGAAATGGACTGATGAAATGGACGTTCAATTTACTAAGAAAACGTAGTTTTTAAGTTCTGAATCACAAAAACGAACTAAAATCACATTGTGCACCTTGAGAGTTCAAAAAGTTGTTCGACTCGACCACCAAAACACCAGGTGAGCACTTTCGTCAGTCAAGTGCCCTCAAAGAGACTCTTAACCAAAGTTTGCCGAACTCCACCAATCAGCTTCGAGTGCACCCAAACAACTGCCCGCCGTTGTGGGTTTACGTGTCTAAAAATGCACACATTTTCGACGACTTCGTCAGCCATGACGCTCCTCTTCATCATGTCTCTACTCTCAGGTGGACTGGTGAGTCCACAGGTCTTTCGCACTCAGGGAATCACGGATGAGGAGATCGTGGACAACTTTTTAAGCAACACACAGGTCTGGCTGAATCGCTATGGTGATCGATTTAACGTGGAATCCGTGGGGAACATCGTGCAGTCGTGCAAGGTTGAAAAAAATGAGAAAGTGGGCATCGAAGGCAGAAGGCTCTTCATCTACACAATCTGCATGAATGTGACCAAATTGGCGACGGTGAGTTGGTTTGAATTCAAGCACAGCGGTCGTGAGATTAGTGCCCTGAAGAATTGGGTTAAAAACCAGGAATATATGCACAAATTAAGCGTATGATATACAAGGGTTGGACAAACTAATAGAAACACCTTTAATACTCAATAAATGTTTAGTTTATTTCGATGCAAATTTAATTTTTGCGCCAATTACAGCTTCATTTCTACGAGGTATTGATTTGCACAAATGGTGAAGTGGTTTCAAGGGCATTTTTACACCATTCTTCCGTTAAAACAGTGGCGGCTTGATTTTTTGATTTTTTATAATGAAGAAAAACGTTTTTACATTATTTTTGGCTTAAGAAACTTTTAAAATCACGATAACTGGACAATTGTGTTATTTCAGTTGCCAAGACATCGAACCCTGGATTAAACGGCTCGATTGACAAAATACGAAATATTTACTTGTATTTTATCCTATTAAAGTGAAAACTTGTTTAAATTTACAGAACTTCATAGAGATTTGTTCTATTTATAAAGAACAAAAGTTATTTTAATATCGTTTTGACAAAAGTGAGTTAATGTCACTTATGGGATTTTCCATAAAATTAGAATTAAGTCCTTTTGATCTTCGTAACCCAATAATGGTTTAAAATTCAAAAAATTAAATAAATTCATTCATTTTGTAAGCTTACTTTAAGTCAAATTTACAGGCAAATTAATATTAATATTTCTAAATTTTATGAATTACATGCTAAACCAGCATTAATGATATAAAAATTCTTTATTTAAATTACAAAATGGCCATATTTTAAACATTTTTTCTGATTAATACACCTCTTTAATCGGTTATTTTTTATGACGGAAATTTAACTTAACTGTGGTTGAAGTTTAAAAAAAAATTTAAGGCGATCGTAAACCAGCCCAGATTCCTATGAAAACAAAAACATTTAATAAAACGACAAAATAATAGAAAATCAAGCCATTTTTTATAAATATTTTTTAATTTATCCAGTGAGAGCATTTTCTTTTCAATTTGCACTTTTAGTCAAAAAAGGGAGTTTTAATGGCTTAGCTAAAACGACTCATATTCCTACCAGAAGACGCAAATGTTTCCGTGTTCCAAACACCACTTGACTGTTAAAAAACTCACGGAAGTACGATTATAATCTGATTTTATGTTTGCCAACACAAAATGAGTTTTTAAAAGGCAAGAATCAAACAAATACTTTCAAGCCATTCAAATTTTCGACTACCAAAAAAATTCATAATAAAAACGCCTTTCTTTGCATTGAAAAGGGCAGAAAATTAATGAAATTCGTTAGTAAATAAATAGTTAAAATTTTACTCAAAATGTGGTTTTTTTTGCTCCATCCGTAAGGAAATCTTTGATGTTTTCGCATCAAGGTAACGCCCAAGAAAGCTTAGAATGAAAATTTGGTATTTAAAACACCTTGAAATGAAAATTTCCACCATTGAAAGCAAGAAGTTTGGTCGATTTAAAGACAAAAATCAACCTATACGGACAAAAAAAAATTAAATTTTTGCCGAAACCAAAAGAAAATTGCAAGTTTTAATAAGGGCAGCGTGTTTATTAAATAAAAGTATCATGGGAATGCAGCTACTTAATTTAGATAGATTGATCATTAGAAGAATGTTGAGATCGCTTTCTTCTGAAACGACCAAAGCCAACGAATTCAGTGACTTCGAAGCGTATTTTGGTGCGTTTTTCCCTGCAGATCTCACCGAAAGTTACAGTGGAGCACGCCAAGTTTGTGATGAAGCTGACATTGCAGAAGAAACCGGTAACGGACGTTCGTGTGAAGTTGGAAGCGCCAGTGGTGCAGGGTATGTACATCCACATTCTTGGAACCGCCTTCCGAGCCGAATCGTTGGCTCCGAAACTCGTCTCACAAATCGAAGAGGCTCTCCAGAAGCAGTTTCGCGAGTTTTCGCAGAACAAAAAGTGAAAAAACCACGCTTCCACGCTCACATACTCATTCGTATTGCGATAACGAATGCCATTTGATGATTTTGTGACTAAGTCGTGTTTATACGCGGGTTGGAAAAATAATGGAAACATAACATTCTAGCATCATTTATGAACGACTAAAACTTTGTATATTTCAGTATTTTTGTTTACTGCTTCTGTGTTCCGATATGTTTATTTAAGGTGGTTGTTTTTACAAATATTTAAATTCAGATAAAATCTTATAGTTGTTTGGCTGTTATTAAAAAAACAAAAGGAAAATTTGCCAAAAAATAATCAAATGGCACTGGAAAATATGCTTTAAAAAATATCTAGCCTGTGTGAAATCAAATTTTGCTTATTTGAAATAGTTGTTAAGTGATTAGGTTTCCTATGTCAATTTTTTGTTATCAAGAGTAAAATAAAGATTAATTTGCAAAAATTTCAAGTTTAAAGTCACTTTTAAGATGAGTTTTTTTGTGCATCTTAGTGAAATTATGATAATGAAAAATTGGACTTCAAAAACGGATTGCAACGACTTAAACAACTGCACATAATATGCAGATAATAACGAAAGGTAAATAAATATAGTTCAAGATAATATTCAAGATAAAAATTTAATATTTAATCATAAAAAGAATAAGAGAAAACAAAAATTTTGTCCTAATTCATTTGGAATTAATCGAGCCACACTCGGTTAAGAACACAACTATTTTTTATTACGAAAAACTGTTACCTAAAATAGGTTGATTAATAAACGTTACGTCAGAAAACAATTACAACGTAGTCTTCTGTTGCTCAAATGCACAAAAGAGCTTGTGGTCTCTCTCTTTTATTAACTGATTTAATCATGTAAATTTGTTATTTTAAATAATTTTTTAAAATTAGTGCAATTTCTTTACTTTAAATGGTCGGAATCTCTCATTGGATCGGAAGTAAAAGTTTAGTAAAGAAAGCAAAAACTTTGTGCTTTAGACCAAAAAAATTGGAAACAACTGACTGGGCAGTGATAACAATTAAATGCATTGAAGCATTCATCTAAAGAAGTGAAAGATATAAACCAATTTATTCTTACCAGTGACATTTTAAAAAGCATTTTAAGAAATTTCTTTAACGTATAAGGGCATTTTGAGTTCGAAAAATAAGAAATTATGAATTTGACTAAATTTAAACATCCTTATAACATATTATTTTGATTTTTAGCTAAATTGTTTGGAAAATTATCGTGTGTCAAGGCCATTAATAACAATTTTGACGACAAATGGATATAAATTAGAGTTAGAATAGCTTAAATAAAAATTTGCAAAAAATTGTTTATGTAAGCTTTAAGTTTACGTTTTTAAAATCAGTTCAAAATCATACCTAAAAAAGCGTTTGTATTAGGTGTCATAATAAATTGAAATAAATAAAGTTTTAAGTGTTTTAACTTTCAGAGAAAGTTGCTCTTATTTATTTTGATGAATGTGAAATGAAAAAAAATATTATAGGAAAAATGGTGGCAAATCAGGTTATTAGTACAAAAAATACCTAACGCTTAAATTCAAATAAATTTAATAGGAAATGCGTAAAATTTAACAATCTGATTGGCTTAAAAGCTAAAGAATTATAATAATTTAGGTAAATATATAGAAAGAAATGCATTTAAAAATCATTTCAATTCAATTACATAAAATTCCTAATTTACTAGAAGTGGATATTTCTTGAAATTTATGATTGACTGTGATCTACGTCAAAATTTAATTTTGATCTCAATTAAATAAATTCACTTACTCAAAATAAAAAGCCGTTTCCTCTGTTAAAGATAGTTTCATTTAAAAGCGGTAATAATTTAGGAAAAAAATTAATTAGATTTGACGCTAGAGGTCTGTCATCCATGCCTCATACAGAGATATTAATTGTCAAGTTAAATACTTGTTAATAAAAAACGCAAACAATTTTATGGGTGAAATTATTAAATTGAGAAGATTTCATTTCGCCCGAATGAATAACTGTCATTTTAAATAAGGACATATAAAGTTAAATTATAATTTTTCTCAAGACTGAATCGCTGCCCAAAACAAATTTAAACTTTTTAAATTAAATAGATATTAACAACTAAATATAACTTTCTTGTTAGTAATATTTCATTAGCAAGTGTTGAAATAATGAACCCGCAATTTTTGTCTTTAAATCCTTTTATATATTCTTAATTTTAAGATATAATCAAAACACTTCGCCCTTGCTTTTCAAAAATTCACTTATTTAAACTTTAAATAAGGTAGTTTTATGAAATATTTATTATCATCTTGTGAATCTTGACTCTAAAAATTATATTCGAATATAATCTGACCTCTATATTCGTAAGTAAAAGAGCCTTAATTTTCAAAGTTAATTCACGTACATATTTTCCAAATAATAACCTGACAAATTAAGTTATTTTATATTATTACTTGTTTTTCCTAATGCATTCGCTGATACCGAATATTTTTGTGAATTAAAAGCGCATCTACGAAAAGATAATTTCAGTAATCTTTAAAGGAATATATAATTGTCTAAATATTAAAATGATTTTTTTCTTATGCAACAGTTAATTTATTATAACAAACACAATATATTTTGTAGCTCATTTCACAAAAAATCTCCAACTCTTTCGTATATAATTCTAAGCCCACTAATTTGATTCACAACTGTTTATAAAAACGCCAAAATTTCATTTTGCTCTCTGTTTTTCTTTCCCGCTATAAATACGCGACCAGTCTACACGGCCGTTTGTTTTAATTTAGTTAGTTTGTTTTAATCTTGTTTGTTTGTTTGCTAGTTTGTTTTACTTTAATATGGCAATTTTAATATTAAAACGACAAGCCTAAAAGCCCTGATTCACTGTTCTCGAACGTTACTGGAATCACAAATACTTTTGCATTCTTTGTGCAAAAATTTTATTTTTATGCAATTTTTAATTACATTTTTAAAAAGACTCCTCAAGATTGTTTTTATTAAAGCAATAAACTGCATTTATTTTCATCTAAAAAAGGCTTTTAAGGTGAATTTTCGTAAATGCCCAGCACTTAATTCAGTCGTATTATTTTTGCGAAAAGTCGTTGTAAGCAGTCCAGCTCATAGGCATATCTGTTTTATTTCAAAATATATGGAAAATGTATAAGACCGGTCAGTTCAATTTAAGGAAAAAATTAACTGCACAAGATTGAAATTGAAATTGTTATTGAGTCACCTGTTATTTTGCGAAGGGCGGACAATTTCCTAATATTAACATCCAACTCAATATTTAATTTCAGTGAAATGTTCAAAATACGTCTCTAAATTTAAGATTTTTGAACATTTAAAATTTTTCCTTATTCAGTTGAAGCTAAATTGTTTAAGTTAATTTAAACAAGTACAGTTCAGGCCTAGTACAAATCAAAATTTAAACTAGATCCCTTTAATTAAGGTATTTGAAATATCAAAAACGCGAATGATAAGCCTTTTTTGAGATATAAAACTTAATAAAATGAGGAAATCACTTACTGAAATAAATTAAAAGATATCTGTTATGGTGCTTTTTTGCGAGGAAAGTTTGTTGAAATGTTTCCAAAATTTAACGTGACAAAGATCCTCAAAATTAATAACTATCAAACTATTTAGGATATTTAATAAAAAGGCCAAAAACAGTTATGCATTATGACATTAAATAAGAATTGGTTTTAAATGTTATTGTTACATGTCTTGTAAATAACAACAGGTTTGTTAACTAACTCGAACACAGAATAATTTATTGACGGAAATTTATTATCAAAATTTGAACAGAAATTTAGAGCTCTCGCAGACTGAGACTTAAAAATAGTATTATCTTTAGGAGATTGCCGAGACGCTACTTTTATAGCTACTCTTATAGCCCTTAAAAAAGAAAATTTATGGGTGACGTATTTAACTTAAACGACTCATAAACATTCTGATTTTATTGAGAGTGGTTGTAGAATAAGTGCGTCTTTTTAAAATATAATTTGAACAGGTTGTACCTCAAAATCTTGCTTTGACGAAGTGTTGCATTTTAGAATTTGTGAAATAGGTTTCGAAACAACAACCTTATTCTCCTAAAAATGTTGCCAGTCAAGTGCATTAAGGACTTCTGAGATTTGAAAAGATAAATCAACTGATAGGAGAATTAAAGGAAAAAAATCGGAAATTTGTACTTTAAATCTCCGCCTAGTGAGATTCAAACAAAAATTAACTTCATCAATCGTCTTTAATTTTAGCACTTTTAATTTACTTTTCAACCTTCTACAAACGGTGGTTTAATTTGGCATCTACACTTGCGAAGCACTATTTAAAACAAGGAATTCTCCAGCTGAAATTTCAAACTGGAAAATTAGTTTAAATTAACATTTATCTCTGAAGATTTTAAAGATTTTCAATTAAAAACAATCTTTCCTTGGATCTTATTGGCAGATTTAAAAGTTCAAATATGCAGAAGAAAAAAAGTTAAGAGACCTACCCTTTCCTTAATAAGTTTAATTTTTTTGATTATTATTCGATCTTTCAAATAAAACAGAAAACTTGAAATACAATCACAATTTCAGTTGCCCTAAACTCTAATTTAAACTCTTAATAAAGGAAACAATTTGTTTTTGCAATTCAATATTTTAATCCCTATTTTATTATAATAAACTAATAATAATTGGTAATTATCTCCACCTGATATTAATGTCTTTTCAAATATATTTCTTTTAAATTTAACCTTAAAGGTATTTAAAATTATATATTTTTATATATATTTCAAAAGTCGTTCCACCCAATAAAAGTCTCATTATTTTAAAATATTTTTTATATATATTTAGAAGAAAAACCACAAAATAAGAATAATCAAATTCTTTTATTAAAAATATTTTTTGTATTATGGAAATAACTTTTAATTAATCACTGTATTCAAGTGATATATTTTTGTAAATTGATTCTACAACAGAGTTTTTTGACTTTTTTGACTCAAAAATACGGAATTAGCATAGATATTGTTTATTTATTTCGGACTATAATTTATTTTACGTCAGCTATTGACTGTAAAATATGCACACACCTGTTCATGTTGTTATTAGGACGCGTTGTGCTACTACGAATATATGTTTTGAGTCGTTACCTGACTTTGAAGCACTGGAAACGGGTATTAAAAAGAGACTTTTAGGCTGAATATAAGATATGGAAGAATTGAATCTATTGTTGTGGAGAAAATTTACGCTTCAATGGTGTTATTATATTATATTTTAATAGGTATGTGCAACCGCTGAAGCGAAATGTTTTTCCACTGAAAATGTTTTTATGGCGCAAATTTGGTTGATACAGAAACCTAACGTAACATTTTGTGTTTTCATACAACACATTTCACTTTTGCAGATTAAATTTAAAAATTGCACCAAAAGAATTTATTGATTTTTTCACTCATACAACTTTCATAGGTTTAGTTTTATCATTGATATCTTTTATTAATTAATAAATAAATTTATTAAACGAGTTTATTTACTTAAACTTTCCTGTGTTGCAGTTAAGCAAAGTGTTTTTAATGTGAATTAAGTTTCGAAGAGAACTTTTATTAACAAAATTAGTAGGCAACCGAAAAAGTAAAATATTGCAGCTGCTATTTTAGAAATTGTCTAAGATGAAATTTAACAAATATTTTGATAAAAATATATTTACAGCTTGCGAAAGTAAAAATTTAAATAATTCGAACACTATAGGATTTCGAAGACTTAATTAACATTAACAAAATTCAATTTCATTTTTAGTATTGACATTTTTAACTTATTGTGAATAGGCCTATATAACTTTATATTTAAAGAATTAAGTTAAATGTTCAAATCATTTGAGGCAGCAAAAATTGCTATGGTTATCAATAAAGAACATTTGTGAGAATGTAAAAGGTAATCCTTAAAATTTTTTATTTATAAAACTTTTGAAGTGAATTTTTTGAAATTTTTTAAAATATAGTTCATTTAGTGAATTTTGTTTGAAGCATCGAAGTGGCTTGTGCTAACTTATAAATAAACCTCCAGTATTAACTTAAATAAATAATAATTTGTAATTTAGCAATATGTAAATATATATCACAGATTTGCTAATCAAAATTATCCCTTTTACCTTTGCATTTTATTTTAAAAATTAGAAAACTGACATCTAACAGAAATTATTTTAATTTAAATAAATATAATTGTATTTAAAATTAGTTGTATAACTTCTGAAACAATTTTATCGTAATTTTATTTCTAAAGAATGTGCTTATTCTATTTTGTATCCAAGAAATCAAATTGATTTCCAGAAACTCTCGTAAGTCTAAATCCAATTATAGGCTGCCTTCTGATGAAAACACGCAAATCAGCCAATCAGATTCCTCCCCAAATCTGCTTAGTTCTGCTGGAAATAAATACTCACTTCTCAAGGTGAGTTGGATTTCCTTCCACCATGTCGTCTCTTGTCGTCACTCCATCTTTCCACGAAGAACGTCGTCGCTCCGTTCTCCCTACCAACACCCAGAATCTCCACAGACCGCCTTCATCAACTCTTGATCCCGAATCCGCATATTCCGAGGACTCCGGAGGTTCCTCGTTGCTGAGACGAGCATCGTTTGCTGCCAACAGCTTCAGACAAATGTCTCGCGTGTTCCGAGATGAGGGACCAGCAAAAGGGTTTCTTAGAGTAGCCATTGGTGACCAAAATCGTTCCAAATACATCCAACTGGCAATGGAAAGCGATGAACTTCACGCGGAGTGGAAGAGACTGCGTGGCTACGTCGCCAACTTCGTCGAAGAGTACAAGATAAGCAAGGAGGCGGTGATGTTGGATCCCTACCGTCGATACAAGCGTCTCTGCGCAATGGTAAAGAAACTGGTGTTGCATATGCGACTTAATGACCTGAATCCGGGCCCTGTTTTGGCGCTGAGTGGAGCGAATGGAAGAGCGAGCTCGGTGAAGCATGTGAGCAGTTTTTCTGGGGGTCAGGTTCTTCAGAGCTCAGTCAGGGAAAAGGAGATGAGACAGAAGCACACGAATATTTGCGATTGTAAGTAAAAAACCACACGGAATCGAGGGATAGAAGTATTTTTTACTTTATCCAAATTAAACTGGACAATTTATGTAAAAATATATATTTAAATCTATTTATTATCTATAATTATTTAAAAATTCATGTTTAATTATTTAATTTTTAATTAAATTAACTTTAATTAATGATTTTAAAATCATACTTGTTTAAATATAGATTGTAATAACTTTTTGTCCTGAAGGCTACGCATTACTCGAAAACTAATTGTGGATGCTCTATAAAGCACATATTTTATTGACAAAGATGTAAAATATAAAAAAAACGAAAAGACATTACAAAAAAGATGCGATTTAGCTGTCTAACAGTTTCAATGCTTTTCAAAATACAATGCTATAAGTGAAGGTAGAAAAATAAAAAGCATAACATTTATAATTCTATCAATTCTACTTTTAGGTGTATAATATTAAATTAAATTTTATCAGTAGGGAAATTTTGGGAGAAATTTTGTACTTTTTAGAGTCGTCATTTTAAGTGTTGATGAAACTACATTTAACCTTAGTTGATAAGTGATTGTATGCAATAAACTCAAACTGAGATTTTAACCTAAAAATTCAATGTTTGATCAGAAGATGTTGATTTAAAGTAAAAGTTAATAACCCTTAAATATACATATAAAGTTGATCTTATATTTTACATTCCTGCAAGTTTTTTTTGATGTGATGGCATTATATTAAAATGCTTCATAATTATAGTGTTATCCTAATAGAACTTCTGATCTGACACAAACTTTTTGTGACTATACATAAGTAAAAAATATATGTTTGTAGAACAATAAACCAGGTGATATTTGCTGAGTAAACAAACTTCTTTTCGACTCTAATGCCAACTCCTACGGAAACAATGATTATCTCAGATAATCGGACTTTCCAAAAATTTCTGTGAAATCAGAAAAATAAATGCGTTGCAATTTTTTAATAGAAAATCAAAATAGCGTTCTTGATTAGCTAAACGGCTTTTTGTTCTTTATTAAGGCAAAATTTAAGTTGATTTATTTCTAAAGTTTTTGAAATAAATGATCCATTAATAAAATTGTATTTTCAAATGCCTGCAATGTGAATTTTATGCGCACCAAAATTTAAATTGTAATCATGCAAAAGTTAATCGGTTTAAAAAAAATAAAGTAAACTTTTTTGGTCTGTAATTTTGAAATGAAAAATTTAACTGGGCGTCGTCTTGGTTTTCGGAAACTTTAAATAATAAAACTTGTTTTTAAAAATCTTTGATGTCTGCATAAAGTATGAGAAAAGATCAAGATTTTTGTATAATTGAGCACGAAAGACCTTTGTTCAAATTTTTAACATCTATTACTTAATAAATTCAAATTTTTGAAAGTTCATTTTAAATGAATGCGGATACTACTGGAGGTTTAAAATGACGTTTATATTGCTTATTTAAAAATAAGTGAAATAATTTAAAACTATAATTAAAATAAAAAATATTACTGTAGAAGGCAAATTAATAATAAAAAAACTAAATACACAGACAACTGATAGGTCATTAATCTAATAGCTTATTGTGATAAGGTATTCTTTCCAATATTAAAAACATTTTTTCAGAAATTCATGGATCAAACCTTGTTGAATTGAAATGTATTTTTTATACAAATGAGGAATATTAAATAAAACGTTTCTTAAGTATAGGCAATAATTTTTAGTCCAATTTTTAAATAATGTCAGTTCTTGTCTTGAAATTTTTTTAGATTAGACAGTTTGTGATAAAGGCATTTAGTTTCAACTTCAACATGTAAGAAACCATTCTTCTTTCGAATTTAATAGATGGATAATTTGTAAGTTCCATTACTAAACATTTTCACTGTCTAAAATTAAATATTTGCTTTCGCGAATCGAAAACACACTTTGGACAATTCTACATCAGTGAAAACGTCTTAAATGGATGTATTTCAAATATTCCAATTGGGATGTTTCCTGAAAAATCATTTCTCGTTTCAAAAGCGTGGCAAACATGATAATTCTATTTATCAATATGAGTTTTTTACCTATTTTTATTAGTTATATTATAAAACGCGAAGGGTTTTACAATAATGATGCATACTCTGAAAATCGCACTTAGCTAAAAATATTTGTTTCTATTAACTTTAGCAAAAAACGTTTATTATTCAAAATTTTCTTATTCTTTTTCAAAATCTAAAATGAAGACCATATAGATTCCGATTTATAATACCCAATTCAGTTTACACCAAACCGAAAATGAATAAATATTATTTATTTGTACATCTTGAATTTATTTTTATTTTTCAAAAACGTAAACAAGTAACATTAAGTTTTTTATTTCATTTGTAAAAAATTCAGCTACGCTATTCAATAATTTTTCGTTGTAAAAAATTGGAGATCTTAATAAGTTTGGGCAAAACATTCAAAAGCTTACTTGCTGTTGGATCTGTATCTTTATTCAGGTTCCAATTAAAAATACAATATTTAATATATATAATTTAAATATATTATTCGCCTGTAACAGTCATTGGTCTATTTTTATCTGGTCTGGTAAATATAGCACATAATTTAAAATTCATTTATTACATTTTCGTCTGAGTAATAATTATTGCTTACTGTTAATTAACAAAATTTTTTTCCACTGCATTGCAAATTCTATTGTAAATTCATATTATGCAATTTAATTTTTTTGAAACCTTCCGGATGATTTCACGTTGCTTGATACTTATACAAATGGTGCTTTTTATTTAAAATTCAAATGCCTTTTCAACTGCCTAATTTAATTAGTTTTTTAAACAATATATTTTTTCTGATATCAAGCGCTCACCTCTGAGGAATTGGCAAAGGAAACGGAGAAATTGAAGGAGAAAAACAGTGAAATGCAAGGGAAAATTGACGCTCTTATTGACAAAATAAACGAATTGAGTAACTCCTACGATGAGCGCAAACGAATCTCTATCCTCTTCCGCTACCTTCATCTCAAAATCGCGGTGAAAACCTTCCTAGAAAGCGATCCTCTTGATAACTGAGATACTTATCTGTTTTGGTAACAAGTTTTAAATTCTATGTCTTGCAATCTGTCTGTGTGAACAAAAAGTGATTTCTTTTAATTTGAACTGAATTTACGATGAATGTGTTAGACGCAGTGAATGACTGAGTATTTGCACATATTTTCAGTGTCATCGATTGAAATATGCATTAGTAAAAGGAAAACGTTTCGCATGAAATACCAATGAATTTTTTTACATCTGTATAGTAAATACAGTTGTTTAAGTCGTTACTATGACGTCATTAAAACATTATCAAAATTTAAATTAATAATTCATCAATTTTAAGAGTTCATTGTAATTTTAATCGTATTATTTGAAGAAGCTGCTATTGTTTATATGAAACCTATTAAGAAGTTATAAAGAGCTCTTAATGAGAAAACAATTACAATGTGTATGATACAAAAATATATTTTTTGCCCAATTTTAATTAAATGTTCTATTAAATTAATATGAATGTGTTTAATCCTTATGTTCCCTGAAAATTAAGTGAACAATTTATTGGCCACCACGCCCAAGCAAACTTGAAATTAAACGTTAAAAATTAGGATTTTTATTAACTCAAAGTATAAACATTTTTGTTTAAATGTAATAACGGTAAATAATTTGCAATAAACCAAAGCGCTTCACTTTTAACTTTTGATGGTCAAAATTTTATTAAAATTTGAAGCGAAACAAAGTCAGTTTATGGCGTTTGTGAATTTGTACGGTAGTTACTAAACACTACTTTCAACTTTGAAGGAATTCAGTTGAAACTCACCGGATTCTCTGCTGGACCAATCTTCTTAAGCTAACCAAATAAAAATAAAATTTTCTTTTTGCATTTTAAGCAATTCGCTTGTGGAGTAAAAACCATGAAACTGATTTTTTCAAACTATTACGAGACGGCATTGATTAAATTAAATTTAAGTGTGAAAAACTAAATACCAGAAATATTTAACATTAAAGAATTATTTATTTTACTAGACCTAAGAGTAGGCTTCTAGTCACGAATGAAGACTGTGATGTTTTCTTTCTTTTTAAATAAATCTGTTGTTGAGGATGTTAAATACAGTTAATGTATTAATTTTATATTTTTGCATTGTTATTAGTTTTTTCAAGGCAACGCTGTGATGAAACTTGCGTTTTAGTGCAAAAAGAAACGTTTTACTAGACTGATAATTTAAAAAGGTCCAAAAATGGAAAATACTACTTTTTTGTGAGAAACGCGTTAAAAGTGCCAATTTAATTTCGAACTATTTTTTAAGGTTTATATTAATATAAATTTGATTCCAAAATCAGCGAAACAGACCCCTATTAAAAAGGCGCCTTCTCCATATCTTAAAGTCAGATTTTCAACAAAATGTACTATTTTTAATAAAGAATTAACCGTAATTATTTTTAATGATTATTGTGGAGAAGTAACTTATTTTATATACAATAAAATTGCGGCTCTAAATATCATTTAAATTATCTTGGTTTCACAAGTCTAATTATGTTTACATTCCGCTAGAAAATCATTTTCATAGTTGTTGTCATTCAGATCAAAATATAAACTTTCTTAGTTTCTTAATAGATAAACAAACAAAAAATCATTGACAAAAATCAAAATTTAGTTCTGATTTTGAAATGCAAATCATGATATATTAGTCACGTCTTATATCCAATTATTTTTGTTAAAACTGAACATAATTGAATGGTTTTAAAATATAGTCGATAATATTAGGGTTTAATTCACGTTTCTTAAATATTTAAGATAAAAAACAACAAAAATGTCTTATATATTAGCAAATTCAATTTTTAAAGAACCATGACTATTTGATTGCATTAATTGGAATTTTTGTTCTTATTTTATAGTAAGTTTAAATAAGAAAAAATACGCTATGATAAAAAGTCTTTTAATTTTTTTTAGGTTAAAAATTTAGTCAATTTTTTGGCATAAATGCGAAAATCCCGAAAAATAGGGCTTAGTGACACTTTTTTCCATTCATGGTTGAACAAATGTACGCATCACTGCGAAACCTGATCATGAGCTGTGGAAAAATTGCAGTGCAAAATTATTTTAAATTTAAAAATGTAAACGATTTTAAATTTAGATTTTAATGTAAAATCATTATTACACTTTTTTAATAAACCGCTTAAATTTCGTCATATTTTCGTTGTTGTCATTAAACATCTTGAAATGTAATGGAAGAAACGGAATTCTCTGGTGAAATATGTACCAAAAAATTAGGAAAATGCCTCGGATTTGTAATAGATAGGTGATTTTTTTACATGCATTTTAAGTTATTTTTGCGGTGTTTATTCGTTGAAGCTCTCGTTGCAACTTAAATAGTCATAATTGTAAATTTCACTCAATTTTTCAAAAACCGTTAAAAAATATAAATATGTTCATTTCACTACAATCGATATTTATAGAAAAAATCAAAAGTTAACAAGATTTCCAAATGAATTTTAAATTTATATTAATAAAATACCTTGAAAGTGTTCTATAAACCCTAATAAGATAAGAAAAGCAGTTTAAATCTACGGTTGACAGTGACTTTGAATCTTGTCGGTGTTTTAAAATTTTAACTATAGAACGATCAGCATAATCACCTTGATGAATACTCTCCAGCTAACAGAACAAAGGAGTATACCAAACAGCAAAATTCATTCATAATGTAACAGTTGTTTTTCATCAAAAACAGTATATTTTTTTAGTTAAAACAATAGTTAGGATTTATTTGCCTAGCAATCAAAGGCTCAAAGATTATTTTTTTCGGCTGCCCATCAAAATGTGCCTGCAGCAGTCATGCTCATTTCTGCACAAGTGATTGCCTTAATAACAGAATTAGAAACATTAAAAGATATATATTTTTCACTGAATTGCTTTTCTTTCCAAAATTTTAAGTCATATTTAAATGAAATATATCAAACAATATCTGATCATTTTATATAAGACGATTTCGATAAAAAAAGTAGTTTTGTTGTTTATTGCAAAATACTAAGACAGAAAGCGTTGTAGCGGAGTTCAAAACGCAAATTATGCAAAAAGTACATTTTCTTACAATTTTGTTGCAATTTTGTAAAAAAATGTATGTTTAAATGTCTTTGATTTTGTTTTTTTAAATGGATACATAAATAGTATAATAAGATGGTTTGACTATTATGACAAATATGACAGGCAAAAAGCAAAAATTGCTTCGTAGGTGAAGTGTTTAAAATGCATAAATGCAACTCGATTATAAAATTTTCTTATAGAAATCCCAAAAAATGTTTATTTTGCATATAAGAAATTTTAATTACAAAAAAGAGATTGATCTAAAGTCATGATTTCTAAAACCGTAAATATATTTTCGTGGGCTCATTATTAATTTGACATTTTTGAGCTTAAATTTGAGTTCAAAAATATTTTAAATACTCTGACACTTTCTTTAATGAAAGATAAGAAATTTTGTTTTAAATTTTACTTGCGAAACTAGAATAAATGGTACATGAAATAGTTAAAATGTTAGACAAATTCGTCTACTAAAGCCTCTTTCACTTGAAGCAATCTCTTGGTTGTGAAAGTGGTATTATTTAATAGAAATAAATCCAACCGTCACACATCTTATTACTGACTACCAAAATTGTTTTCGTTACCTTTCTGCTAGTTTTGGTTTTCCTAAAAAAAACTTTTGCAAGTTGTGTTTTGAATAATCGCTATATTCTATTAAACTTGTCTGTATTGCTATTTGTCACCAAAATTTAATCAATGGCTATTTCCATTGCATACTAAAACATTTTTGACAATGTTTAAATTGTTATCGTTCACAGAAAGCATAAAAATTGCCTTAAAGTTTAAATTAATCTATTTTTTAAACAGAAAAAGGTAAAAAAACGAAAGAGTAATGCTAAGTTTTAACAAATAACACAAATAAGAGGTTTTTTTATTGAACCTGGAATCGGAGTAGATCTCTGGTTATGGATAAAGAATTAATTTTTAAATAAAAACGATTTTAAAACCGGATGATAAATAATTATTTTATTTAAGTTTTGTGGGTTAGCTGGTTAGCAATAACAATAAACTGCTTCACTACTTCGAACTGAGGATACTTTGACTACAAAAAGATGCGCATTTGGAATTGTTGGAGCTGTGTTAAGCAAATTGGTGTGATGAAGTTGCATTTTAAAATCAAAAGTAGATCTAGATGCCTCTAAAAGCGAGAAGAATAATTTTAAATTAAACATTCTATTCATTACACTTTCTCCTTGCTTGCATAGAACGCGTTTTAGGCAGCGGATTTAACCTCTCTATTTAAAACGATATAATTTTTTGAACATTTTTATGTACAGTAGTCATTCTCAAGACTTTTCGCCACGATTAATATTTAATTCGCAATTTTAATTTTCTATTTACTTTTAGGATTTTACTTTTTGATATACAAAGCGGCAAATTGAGTGTTTTTATTTCGAATTTCGACTAAACAGAAATTAAATGCAAGCACAATATTTTCATCCTGTAAAATTGTATAATTTCCATCCAAAAATATTTTTTAGTTAATGAAATTCAGTTTTTTGAAATTAGAGAAGATTAATTATCTTTGACAACCAGCAGTTTGTGACAATAGTAATGCAAGGTTTTTTATCGAATTATTTTAGAAACATGGACTTAAAATTCTACTTCGAATTAAGTTAGTAAAAATTGTAAGAAAACGTTAAATATTTATATCGAAATAATAATTTAAACATTATTTAGAGCAGTTCCGTTTTCTTGCACGAATTTTTTTGAAATGGTAGTTAATTAAGCAGCTGTTTTAATGCGTTTTAACTACTGTTTCAAATCAACAATCAAGTATTTTGTAAGCAATAGTTTGCCTATAGATTTCTGTACCTTTTGACACACGCTTGTATATTTTTTATTGTTTTGTTATATTTAAAACAAAGGTGTGGTCAAAATTGAATATTTCAGCAAGTAAGTCGTTACTATTGATAAATGTGACTTCAATGCACCAAATTCATTCATTCAAAATCATTGCGGCAAGCTTTAATTTTTATAGATCATAAGTGTATACATTTATGGCGGTCATTGTGATTATTTATTTAAAACATTTTACTATCACCTGCACACTAATAAAATGTGTTTAAGTTATTTGAGCATTTAATAGTTACTGAAACAAATTTAGCTTATTTTTGGATTATGTGTTCAATTTGTCTCAATTTATTAGATATGAAACAAGAAATATTTCAAAATGTTTTTTTTAATTTGCTATATTTTTTACAAAATAATAATAATAAATAAACGGGCAATTCCGAAAATTTTGTTTAAATACAATTTAAACATATTTGTTTATTTAAAAATTATCATTGGTTAGTTGAGATTCCTCTTTATAAAATAAATTATCGGAAAAAAAGGAAAAAAAACATCTAAAATTTTGGCATAATAATCTTTAAATATCTTATAATCAATCAAAACTTGACATATTTGAATAACGTTTTCAGTTCTTTTTGTTATTTAGTGCCTTAATTTAATTTAATTTGATTTTAAAAATACTTGAAAACTTATCAAAATGGCAGACCATTCAAAATTTCAAATCAACAGAATTGTTGCTTAAGTAGAGTTTTTGGAACAGTTTATGTTGGATTAGAACGTTACAGATTAATTTGAGCTAATTAATTTCGGCGCTAATGAAGACTATAGCAACTTGGTAAACGCCTGCCCTTGAAATTATTTTGATATTAGAATTTTTTGCAATTTCGGCAAATTATCACAAAAAGCGCTTTTAAATCCTTTTGCATATTCAGATATAGGTTTAAAAAATTATTTTTGCGATTCAAACATTTAAAATTGGGCTACATTGCCTTTTTCTGATGCCTGCGGTAGTAACCTAACCGTGGTTAAATTCTCTTGCTGTAAAACTTGCACATTAATGCAAATGTCTTAGCAGCAAATTAAAAATTTATAAAAATTTTTAAAGGAGCTCAAACTTTCTTAAGAATATTTTCTCAAAAAAGTTCACAACGCAAATTTGTACAAGGTATTCACAAGGCGCGAACGCATTCTCAATATGGATTAGTATGATGGGTTTTGGAGAGTCTTTGTTCCAAAAGAGCCTAAGTATTTTAAATTTACTTATTTGTTTAATTAATTAAATAATTAATATTAATTTGTAGGCAAAAAGCGTTTTATTTTCTGTCCTCATTTGTTTAAAGAGCTAATCGAGTGAAAATTGGTTTGAATAGCTATCCACAGCTTCAATTGACTTTGGGGCTTTTAATACTAACTAAAGATCAAAACAATTTAAGTTTTTTATTTGTGTAGAATCCAGAAAATTTAAAAAAACACTCGTATCTTCTGTTAGCTTATTTTTATTCACGCTGAGTGAATGTTGTTGTCGCTTTAACTGCTTTTGATTTAGCATTTTTGAAAAAAATAGGCACACAATTCTTAGGTAAGTTTGAATTTTTTTTAAATTTTTATGTATTGAAAAAATTAGCAATTTTTTGTTTTAATTAGTAAAGAAATTTGCTTTTTAGGTATTTGTAAACTTAACATGGAATACAAGCTCAGAAGGTGGACACAGCAATTTGTCATTCTAAAATTAAAATGTTCTAGGAAAGTACTTTCTTATAACATGGATAACTTTTAGACTATTTTTAAATTTTAGGAATTTTTAAGAATTTTATTGCATTTAAATTTTTTCGAAATGTTTTTCATTAATACCAAAAAACAGCACTCAATTTTTTTCATGCTAGGTCTACTATTTTTTCTGTCATTAAAATAATCTTATATCCTGTGTTTTAATGACAGAAACTTTATCCACCCACTTGAAAATGTAATTATTTTGTAGGAAAACAATTTCCCTACTCTGGAAGAAAAGATACTTTAATCGCAACAAACACGAGTTAATTATTTATGCTGATACTAGGACAAGATAAATGATGTCTTTACGCAAATACCAACGATGTACTTTTTTCAGAATTCATCAGAAAAGTAGTGACATTTGGAGAGCAACATATTGTAGAAAACTTTCTTTCCACCTAGCCAATCAAATTTTTGCTCAGTTTATAAATTAATTATAAAAATTCAAAATAACCTTCTGCACAAGTATGTAGAAGTCAAAAAAGTGTCTTAGTTTTCGACAGAGTAAAATGTACGTTGTGCAATACAATGCATTTTAAAAATGTTGTGTTATAGTAATAATATTTTTATCAGCAAATATTAAATATTTGACAGTTAAAATTCTGTCTGTTTATCATTAGAAAGAGCGGTTTTTCCTTGTCAAACCATAAATATCTCATAAATTCAAACCACAGAATTGCCGCCTAATTTGTCTTCGCGATGGCTTCAGTTCGGTTGCAAAAGCAACTTTTCGCTTCACTAGGTCGTTAAAAAATGGACGCTTTTAACTCAAATTAATGTTTTTAAATGGTTTGTTAACGAAGATTTTTTAAATTCGGGTGAGCAAAATGCGTTTTTATACAAAAGAATTCAGTTATATCGGCTAAATATAATTAAGCCACTAATTTGGACAAAAAAAGGTTAGAGGACTGAGGTTTAAACCACTCCAAAGGTGGTTCTCGTAAGACTAACATTTCAGTCTTTATAATTTTGTACAGAATAATTATATTGATATCTAATGGAAGTTCACCTTTTTATTAAAATTTCCGGAAGCAAAAATGCGTCATTTATAAATTCCACATAGTTTTTAACCAAGAACAAAAATTAAGGATTTATTCAAAATGTTTGATTGAAGTAACTGATTATAGAATGAGATATTGAGCTACAGTTAAATTTTAAAAAAAATGTTGCAAAGGTTTTGTGGCATCTAATTTAAATAATCACAAAATTTAGTAGAATCCTTTAACATCTTTAACATTCAGAATCTTTTAATTTCTTTCCAATTGTTATTTTCCAATTATGTAGTTAAAATTGGTCAAGTGATAATATCTTCAGAACAATCAGCTGATTTTGTGAATTTTCAGAAGGTGAAATCCGAATTTATATATGTTTTAAAAATTGTGAAATTTCACATGAATATGTTTACTTATAGTTTCTTATAGGAAATTTCATATGCTATAATAAATCGAATTTGTAGAATAATCTAATCATTCAAATTGATACATTTTAAAAATGACCTTCTTTAAATACTGAAAATTATTCCTTTAATTCAAAAGTAAACTTTCTCTGGAAATTACCTCGAGGTTTTATCAATAATGAATGCATTAATTTGCAACGAAATTGCTGTTCAGTTGTTGATGATGCTACGGAAATTAGGTATTAAAATTAATTAAAGAATTTTAACTACCTTCAATGAAAAAACTTATAATTTTGTCAGTTATGTACATTTTTGCTTATGTCAAGTAGTGTAATTTTTATTATGTATATATCATAAAATTGTAATTTTTAAATGTATCAACAGTTTCAACTTCGAGTCGCTAGCATTACTTTAAAATCGACTAAAAAGTGATTGCATTTTTTTGGTTTAAATAAAATTCTACACACTCTCCAGTTCTCTAAAGTGAAGAATTTTATGGCGCTAGAAGAATGGCCGCTGGAAAAACTGGCTTTGGTAAATCGATACATGTCAAAATGAATTTTTTTCAAATTTTTCAACATTTTTAAATATAAAAAGTCTTGCCCTATTTAATGCATTTACACTTTGAGTATATTTTTAGTCGTGGCTAAAAATCTTGGCGTTTTACATAAGAAAATGCATATAAAAGCTCAAAATATATCAGTTTTCAGAAGTCGAATATATCGTATTTTGCTGCGAAATATACTCAATAAAACCGAAAAGCTTAAAATTATTTAATCAGTCGATTTTTTCCTGAGCTTACATGGAAGTTGATTCAGAAAACAATAGAAAATCCTCTTTTATAAAAAAGCAACTGATACTTATTTTTAACTATATCGACAATGTCTAAATTGAATTTACGTAATTAATTAATTATTTTTAAGTATCTGCTTTTTTAAAGGATTTATGGAACATTAAAGAAATTGTTAGTCACTAGCGAATACCAAAGTTGCTTTCCTGAAAATAATAATCATGAAAATAGACATTTCTCGAGGAATATAAAAAGAACAGGATAAAAAATTGTAGTGTGCAAATTGATGCTATTTTTACTTTGTTCAGTCGAAAATATAATTAAATCTATTGAAGATTTAAATAATTTAAATAAAACCAGCATGAGATTTTGAACGTTTTTCATTTCGCCTGGTAATTTGAGAAAAACTTTGAAAAATATAGATATTTATGACTCTCAAATTTCTCTTTTATATGCATTTTGAATGTTTTGGGTAATATAATTCATTCTTTCTGATTTAAAATTGCTGCAAACAAATGCAGATTTGTGGAAAAAAGGTACACCTAACTTTATCGCAAAATAGAATATATCGTTTTAAAGTCACAGCAAAGGATTTATTGCTTTGATACTCCGGAGTGCATCGTTTGAAGATTTTATCTGCAATTTATCTTTTTTATAGTTAAAAACTTTTTATCCAAAAATAATTAGGAAACGTATGGTAAAACTTTTGCATGATTGATCTTCGCTATAGTCAGTGGAGCAGTCCTATTCATTTGAATTCATTAAAATATTCTTCTTTAAAAGGGAAAGATCTGTTTCTTGTGGACTAAAATTTATTGTATTTATAAATAAACAAAATGTGGAATGTTCGTAACGGCGAAATGGCATATTATATAAAGTGGTCCTATTTATTTATTTATTCATAATTACTGAATAAATAATTTGTTATTATCGAAATTTATTAAAAAACGTTAATAAAGGAATTTATTCAAACTAAATTGCATTTGTATATTGGCTTGTTTTTCTAGTTTGATTGGAAATTGGTCACAAATGATACGACTATAAGAAAAGTTGAGTAATTAGCTATTTAGGTTTGATAATATTTTGACTGTTTTCTTCTACTGAAAGAAAAAAAACAATTTACAATTTGTCAAACTCCCAATGAAATTCTAGGTTTGAGCAGGCTCAGATTATGCATGACGATATTTTATTAATGTGACCTATAAAAAACAACCATAAACGATGCAGCTAGTTTTGTGAAGCCGTATTCTTTTTTGTTTCTGTTTTGTTGTGGGAAAATATTTTGAAAATAAACTTAAATTTCGATTGCCCGTGAACTAAATAAAAAACATTTGCTTGGATTATCCATATCTAAAATTTAACTCTAGAAGGTCATGACTATTTGCATACTGAAAAGCAAATAAAATAATTAATGTAATGTGCAATTTACAATGAATTAAAGTGAATGTATTACGTAAAATTTGAATTTATTGCCGTTTAACAGTCGAATAATCAACCAACCTTGTAAATTTTCCATCGAAGAAATTAGTAAAAAGTCTTATTAAACATAGTAAATGCTTTCCGATTATTGGTAATTTTTTTTAAATGTTTAATAAAAAGCCAAAATGTATGATGATCGCCTCAAACCACGATATTTTTAAAGCTGACCGTCTACCGCAAAATTTTTAGTGTTTAGTTTTTGTTTTATTTCTTGCAGTGATGAATAATACAAATTTGCCCACTAAAACCCTATATTTATTAGCAGAGAAAAGGCATTTTATTGGAACAAGTACACGCGTAAATTATGCATGCTGATACAAAGATACGTCTTATGTGAATTAACGATTATGTGAGTTAACGATTAATTTTTTAGAAAAAAGCAAATCAGGGAAAATTCTATATATTTCTTCTAATACTGTTCCTACTTACCAGAGAATTTTTTAAGCGCAATAAAATTACTAATCAATTTATTGTTTAATTTAGGATGTTTTTTGGGATTAAAAAGAAAAACTTTAAAAATCTCAATGATTTTCATCTAATAAGGGTTTGGTTTGCAAGAAAATTTCAAATTAGGTATCTTTTTTTGTAAATGCAATATCGAAGACATAAATCAATTATGACATCTCCATTACAAATCCGCAACTTGTAAAAAATAATCATTTGCATATTCCAACTCTTGTTCATATGGCTATAGAACAAATAATTATATTGCCACAAACATTACCATTTTATTTTAAAACAGTGTCTTTGCTAATGCAATAAAAATATTTTAATTGCATTTTAATGCCATTTATAATTGAATAAAACGTGCAATGTTTTCTTGTCATACTTACAAAGGACCAAAAAATCAATTCTCTAAGTGCAAAAGGAATGTCAACTCTGGAATAATATAAATTTATATAATAAACTTTTTAATTTAAAGGAAGTTCTTACGTTAAATTTGTTTGATTTGTCATTTATTGTAATTAGCTTTGGAGTAGGTATCAGCGAAATGAACAAAGAGCCAATTCGTTATTTTTAATAATTAAAAATAGAAAAACGGACGATTTCTTTAAAATAAACAGATAAAGATCATCAAAAATGATTGTTTAACATTTTTAGAAAAAAATTACATAGATATATTTATCCATTTTTTTGCATTATCATAATCTCTTTTGCCAAGTTCACCTATCCATTTCACCAGTTAGCTGATTTGAAAAAAACTTTGGTGGCCAAACGTAGCGTTAGCAGATTTTGCAGAGCAAATTTACCTCAAAATCTATCGATAAAATTTGCGACCTAAATTTGCAAAATTTACGACCTCTGATTAACAAATAAAAAACTCTCTGAACATTCTCAATTCAGTTGCCACAACAAAATTAATATCATTATTTATTTAGGTAAGAGAAAAATATTTTTAATTTTTTAATTTCTATGTTTGTGTTTTTGTGAAAATTTCTTAAAAGACTAGTGAATCCGACATTCGCCCTGTTTTGGAAAAAGACTAATTTAAATTGAAGTGATTTTCAATTTAAATCCGAGATATTAAAAAATACCTGTTTAGAACAAATAAAATTTAAGAAACCTTAAATTATTACGACAATCAAAGATTCTTCAGTCTAGTGCAGTTCTCTGTTTGTTGGATCATTTTTTAAAATTACTTTAAGCATATTATAGGACCGTACGTGCCCGAAATTTTTAAAATCAAAGTGTTTGAATTTTGGCATTGAACATAAAATTTTAAAAAGACTTAAAAGAAGCTTTGATGCATGCGGACAAATATGAGTGAAAGGGATTATTTTTCATTGTGTTCTTTATAAAACCTGCATGCTATAAAAATTCTGTAATTTATAAATGAAAAATTGATATGCAATATTTTTAACCTTTATTGACATAATGGCATAGTTTAAGAACATGATCTTATCTATTTCAATGAACGCAAATGCTGGTGCTCTCTTGTCCCTTCGTGATAAAATTAATAGAATTGCAATTAATGCCGTTAAGAAATATAACAGCTGGGACACCATTTCTTCAAAAAACAAGATATAATTGAATAACAGTTTGTTTATACAACCAAAAAGAAAATTTGGTTTGCCAACAAATCAATCCGGTTAACATGAATTTGGCTTATAATCGGTTTATGAAAGAAAATTAATAAAAAAGATTATGCATTTACGCTGCTCTGACTACTTCAATTTCGGAAGTCCGGTCAAAGATTTAAGGGTGTTTATTTTATTTATTAAATAAATAAAATAAAAAAAGCAAATATCGTTTTAATATGTTGTGATATTAAGAAATATTAATTCGTTTAAAAGCTTTTACTTGCAAGTTTTCTGAGATTCATTTGGTTTCAATAAAATACAGCACCTTTTAGATTTAACTTAAATTTGTTAACATAAATGAAATAATATCATGATAATTAATAAATAAGATATAAATTAATAAAATAAATTAATTACTATTAAAATTACTATATATTAACTTTTAAAAATATTAGTGATACTGAAAGTAGTTTTTTTCTAATGGACTATCTGTTAAACATGTCAGAATGTTAAAATGTTCAGTAGATTTTCAATAACCAATTATAAAAAAATGTTTTACTTTAAAAATAGTTTATTTGTCATACTGGATTTGCTTATACTGGTTATAGAGTTCCATGCAAATTTGCACAAATTCACTGTGCATTAGATTTAATTTAAACTAATAGAAGCAAAACATGCAAATTATTAATATCATACCTTTTCGATTTTTTTAACACTTCTTTTCCCTTTTTAAACGCAAAGTGTCATTTAATTAAAGTCAAATCACTAAAAAATAAAAAATGCATTAAATTTAATAACTGATTTGCTAAAGTTAAGTTAAAGTAGTCTACCAATAACTAGACCAATAGCACGAGAGCTCTAAGATTTCGGTATATTTTTATGTTTCGGAATATTTGTAACAGAATCAAATGAAGGAATTGCAAAATCTTCCAAATTGGTTTATTATTGGTTTAATTTAAAAAATACTTGTGCTCTAAACAAAATATGATGTAATTACACTAAATTTTGCATTGGAAAAAAGATTAAATGCGTTTGTGATACCGAAATTGCAAAATTATCCCAAAGTACTAATAGATTCGTCTATGTAAATCAAATAATTTTTTTAAATTTTACTCGAAGTTTTTTGGTGCTTTAAGAAACCCGGTAAAAAAATTTTTCATTTTTTAAAAAAATATATCATCCTCCATTAGTTGAACCGAAAATCCGTCAAAACGGCAAAAAATCAGTCAGTGTTGCAATCAACACGCATTAGCAGCCAACTTTTTTCTAGCGAAGTCACAGAAAGATTATAATTATTTTGTCTCATATTATCAAATAGTAGTACCCTTGAACGACTTGTGCTAATTGCACAAATTAGATCGATAAATACTCCCTTTGAAACCCCATTATTCTGATGAGATTCATGACAAAAATTCCTTAATTTAATTTTACTGAGCAATGATTTATCTTTTTAATATCCAAAATATTCCTCCGATGTCAAAGGTATTATAAATTCATCATTTATTTTAATAAGTGACTTTGTAAAATAACTATACTTTTATCATTTATAGGGTTCTGAAAAATTAAAAAAATGCTTTTTTTGTTCTGAAAATGCTAAATCGGCTCATTGAACATTGCACTTACACTGTGGTGTTTACGCGTTGAGCTGATGTAAAGACAAGGTCATGAACGAACCAATCACAGAACGCTTAGTCACAATTTGTGCCCTGTCACGATAATTAGTGTACACGACGTGATACAAAGGCGTGTAAGCAAGACGTCATTCGTAACGTGTTAGAAATTTCTGCTAATACAAGTTAATACGTTCTTTCTTCGTCTTCTCTTACTCGGAAAGTATTCGGAAGGCTTTAAAGTGATAATCACTTTAACACCACGAATCTAATTTGTATTGTTATTTTAATTAACTCACTTTCTAAAACACATCTCTTATTAAAATGCAAAAACCTAGCATTTGAAAATGGTTAATTTATAATCTTAAAAGATAAAATACTTTTATTAATTCAGATATTATCAATTTTGGAGGCATTAGTCAGTTTATATCTCACAAGATTTTGAGAAATATGTCTTTTTTACCAGATGAAAAAGGATGTTGTTTGCAGTAATTATTTATTTAAAATGGTAGCGAAATGACTTTGATTATCAGAACACACAACTTCGTTTTTATGTTTTTCTACTTGGCAAAAGCTATTAGATTTGGAAATCTGGCTTTTGGTTTAAACAATGTTTTAAGTCAGCTATACATGCAAATTTTACGTTGTTGCTTCTACTATTGTGGCTGTAAATAACAATTATTAGTCTATTTTTTATTTTTTTACATTTTCTGTTTATCAGTTATAATTAAAAACTCCAGTCAATTTGTTTGTCTCTTGCATTACAAGTGATCCAAAAAATAAGACCAAAAAAAGGAATTTATAAATAAAATAAGCAAAAAAATTTTCCAATTTGTTGATGCAAAATAACTTTCTTTTTATTTATGAACTTTCAGAATGTTAAGGGTAAATAATTTGCTTATTACGAGTTTGTTAAATACAGTTTATTTTAATCGAGCCTGAAAATTGAAAGAAAATGTAAAACTTTAATATAAAGATTTGCCAACAAACATCTTTCATTTAAATTTTACTAACTTTTTAATTACTTTGTTTAGACGCAGTTCTAAAAAATGAATTTTACGAAAAAACGAAGCTCAAAAGCACAACGAAGGCTTCATGTAATTTGGTAAACTTTTTGTAATGTTAAATTTTAGTTATAAGAAATTATTTTAGCAAACCAGTGTGATTTAAGAAACTTCTTCCTGACATAATGAGATTATCTCTCCCTGAGAACTAACTGTCTTGGTTGGTAACTGAATAAATGAACGTTATTTTTGATTTGATTAATTTATCGTGTTATGATCATCCTACAAACTTTTGAAATGCATTAACGAAATAAATAATATTCATTAATGTGACTGATTATCATTCGAAAAGCACATTTTATCTCAGGAAAATTTCTCTAAATGATAACACCAGTTTTAATAAAAGCAGTTTTATGGCTTAGAGATGATGCAAAAAGCAAATTCTTCAAGGCACTACAAATGACATTTTTTTACTTTTAAGCACAATAGTTAGAATATTTCTTGTTTTGGCAACGACAAGAGCACTATATTAAAAAAGTCTTGCTTTTGGTTAGCTTCTGCATATAAAATCAAGAATTTTAATCGAAACTTAGCGAAAATTAATATTTCTGTTTTGTTGCAAAATGATTGGGCAAAATTATACCGCAATTTTTCAGCTACGAAATTTGCAAATCGATTCAGTTACAAAAAACTCTAAAGTGTTTGGCTCCCTCTTTTTTCTTAAATTAAATGATTTTTAATTTTCAAAAAGTAAACTATTTAATTCATTTAGCCAAATTTTTAAGTTCAAAATTCTAATTTGTCACTTTTAATCAAATGATTCTACTGTAATGGATTTTTTTGTAATAGATTCTTAGCAATTTCATGTATTCTTGAGTTTTGTATATGTTGTATAAGTTCCCTTGAAATTACATGGAGTTCTATGTACAAATTATCCAAAATATATCACTTTTTCCCAAAAAATGTAAATAATTTGACACCATTTCTCTTTACCACTAAATTTAGACATTCCTTAATGGAAATACAAGATTTAATTCACAATTCTTAATCAAATCACTACATTTCGGCAAAGCTCAGATCAAAGGAGCAAACGACTGTTGAGTTTCCGAGACCAGTTTTTAAACATATTACGCTAAATTGGAAGTGTGTCAAAGTGGCTTTAGATTTTTTGATGAGTACAACCGATGACGAAAGTGTTAGGATCTTCAATCGACAAATAGCCACAAAACGCAAAAAGACATTTTTTGAAAAGAACCCATTTATTTTCAAAAAACAAAATATCAGCGTTTTTTTGGAAAAAAGCAACTTTTGCTCGCAAGAATGGGTTATATGTCACAAATGAACGAGTTCTGTGATTTATAATTAACATAAATAATTAATTAAAGGCATAGCTACTTCGGGGGCAGTAAACATAACATATTCTTGCAAAAAACTCGAAAAAATACCACTAACACCACCACCATGAATGCTTACTTTAACCACCAAAAGACAAGGCTTTGGTGACTGGATTTGAGACTACGGTATTGACGACTCAGTATATTGTTTAAAAGATTGTGTCTGAGTTCTCCTCTTCTTGTACTCACCTGCTCTAGAGTCTACTGAGAAAGTTTTGGCCACTTCTGATACTCACATTTTCTAGAAGAGATGAACTTAGGATAATGACTAAAAGCAAAGTGGTAAATATTTTCAGTTTACAATCTAAAGCTGTTATGAACCCTCTTGGTGTAAAATTGATTATTACAGGTTCTAAAAACTTCGGGATTTAATGTATAATGAGGGAATATCTCCATCATTCTCGGTGAATATTTCGCGACTTTCTGAGTCCTTTTGAATTTTTTTCTGGATGACGATTGTGTGTGTTTACTGAATGTAGAAAAATTAGAAAAAATAACTTTTTAGACTTTAGGATGAAATTATGAAATATTCTAAAGACAGTGTCTACCCAAAGTTTACGGTGTTCAGTTTGACGAGGTAATACATCACTCAGTTTTGGATGTTTTTTATTCATTTAATTTAATGAAATGATTTTAAAAAAGCTTTTCAAAATAAATCTGACAAAACTCTTAAAGTTTGAGATTCTTTGCTCTAAAATCTCTAGAAAACTTTGGTAAATTTAATTTAATGAAACTACTAAAGGATCACTGTTTTTTTCAATGAAACATGGAAATTATACATCAGGAAATTGCTTGTTTATCATATATTGCATAATTTATGAATAAAAAGAAATAAATGCTTGCATATTTTAGCAAAAATTTGTCGTTTTCATAACATCAAAATGGCGTTTCTAATATGCCCTAAAATTTTTACAAGGCGTCTTTTTATAAAGAAGATTTTTTAAATTTAATATGACACAATATAATCAGAGTAGCATAGAACCTTTAAATGATAAAACACTACTAGTGAACATCTTATTACTTAGTGAGTTTAATTATACAAATATTAATACAAATCTCTAAAAAAAATATTTTTACACTTTTAACTAATTTAAAATAGGCCAATTTTTAATAGGGCAAATAAAATTCATTTCTGACTTTGATGGTTTTAAACTGTATCGTAATAATTGAAAACTCATTAATTAAAGATAAGAATCGCATTTTTAAAGGAAGACAAATTAGGATTGCAATTCAAAAAATTATGTTAATTAAGTAGATTATAGCTTATTGTAAATTACGTAGAAAACACAAAATGTAGAGTTGGCTTGCTAGGCAGGGTCTTGATGGTTTTTCTGATTCTGACTATCTTGGAACTAGGATAACCCATTTAAATTTTAAGTTATATTTAGATATTTTTAGAGTAAATTTTAGTAGACTCATTAAAAAGTTTTATTAATTAAAACAAGTTATCTTTTAGACAATTTTAGCTTTAAATTAAGGCACTGGAAAGTTTTATGTAAGTAAGGCAATTTTTCCCATAACAATCGTATTTCTAAATATTTTCTCTATGACAGCTTAACAGCTGAAATTGTACGCATTTTTACTGATTAATTTTTTAAAATTAATTTAAAAGATTCAAGACGGAAGGTTTGGTAATTTCATTGCAATTTCATGCAATGTTTTACCTTTCGTCTGATTACTTTGGTGGTGAGACATATCATTTTTGACGCAGTAAATTAGAATAAGATACATTTTGTTAAAATATTTAGATTACTTTTTAAAAAAGGACTTGTCAATCATTTTAAACCAGCATATGAACACAGGTTCCCTGAAACGCTTCACATTATTTTTTTCTATTAAAAAAGCAAAGCGTGATGCAAAAGAGTTTGATGAACGTATAAATATATATATATTAAGAAATATTTTAATTTCGATTCCTTTGAGTAGTTTGAATGCAAGTACGTAATAATGATAATAACAACATTGCCAAGTATATTTAGAAAAATCTACACCGAAATTAACATACACAATTTTTAATGAAATTTTTATACTAAGAATTATTTACGGTAGGCACGAAAAAATTTTAAATTGTTCTCTCTTGGTTTTTTGGCAATATTTAACGTTGCTGACAATGTGAATGTCCAAAAATAAAATGGGATTTTAATTTTGACTTTTGGCAAAATCTAGATATTTTTTTCATAATCGCAGGAAGCACTTAATAGATTTAAACAATATTTTGTTTGTGAAAGTAAACTATTTCTAAAAATTTCAACAAACCTTTATTTTTACAGTTGCGTTGATAAATTGTGCAGACTTCAAATGAACCGATTGCGTTTTATATTTGTCCATCGGTTCCTTTTCATTGCAACATTTTAAGCAAGTTTTATGATCGTTTTATTAATGTATTCCGTACTTAATATTTGCAAATTCAATGTCTACTTAAAAAATCTTTATTAAATAAAATCCTTTTTTAATTAAAAATTAAGGAAATTACAAAATTTTATTCGTTTTTACGATGTTGAAACTATTGCGAACATAAATAGCCTTGCGTTAAAAAATTTTTATATATTTAAAGTACATTGGTCTAATTGAATCCGTTTCTTGATGGAATTATAATTATTATACAAAATTAGCGCGATATTTATTTTGAAAAGTAGGCAAAAAATAAGAGTTTTACTAAATTTTACTTATAAAAAGGAACTAATGATAGGAAATGTCAAAGCTCTCGATTTATTAACAAAAATAATTTAAAAGTGAAGAACTAATATTTTAATTAATATTAGATATTGCAAAATTCACATTTAATTCAACCTAAGCCAGCCTTTCAACGAGACTTTCTGTTAAATATTATTTTAAAAATATAGTTACTTGAAACAAATTGCCACTCATTCTTCCATATCGTTTCCCGGATTTAGAAGACTTCAAAATTTTTGTCACGTCCAATGCCTGTTTAATTTGCAATTGAATAGTTTCATGCATTATTTAACTTTCCGCTTGACTTATTTTGAAAATGAGGCATATTATTTTTGACGCCGAAGATAAGTACAAATTTACGTTGTTGTTAAATACTTTGCGTATATTCCAAAATATACTTGTAAATCATTTGAAAATTGGCTGGTGACACATGTTACTGAAAAGTTTACATTCATTAAAAAGACATTTTGGTTATATCCTGATTACGGATCTTTTGTTCATGGATTCAGAAAGCTGAACAACCAGGAATAATTAGATGAATACCCCTAAAAATTAAAATTTTCCCTGGTTCATATTTTGTTAGTCTAGCCGTGTAAAAATGCACCTGCTTTAGTGAGTTATTTAAAGCGAAGAAAACCAAATTAACTATATTTTCTCTATTCTACATTCTAGACTCAAAACATTTTAATAAATTATTTAATTTAGGGTTTTAAAAATAATTGATATTTCAAATCTGAAAGCTTGCATAAAATATATAACAAATCGTTAAAAATGCTTCATATCTTCTATTCTTCTGTGTTTGCTTGTATTTGTTTAAAACGTTTTGTTAATTTTATAGTTGTTATCATAAAAATAGAGCTCAACGTTAATCCTGTACTTCGCCAAATATTCATTTTTATTAATCATGCAAAACGCAAACATTCCTTAATTAAATATTGTCTATTAACACCATTTATTGTAAATAATCAATTAGTAAACTGTTACTTCAATTCAAAGACGATATTATCATCTTAAACTCTTAATAAATGTCATTTATCTTACGCTTGACCGTAGTTTAACATGGACTATTGTAAATTTAAATATCTCGACGATGTAAAGTCTGTGCATTTTTCTAAAAAATATGCTTTGCGCAAAAGATTCGTTTGCAGATCAAGTCTCTTTAAATATAATTTTAAAAGCGCAACAGATTTAAAATTCTTACCTTTTCACAGTAACTTTATAATCATTCAGTAAATTGTCAAAAAATAATTCTTTGAAAAAAAACATATCAACCATGGACATTTTATGCTACAAAGTATTTAGACAATCAGCTAAAAAAAGTGATGCTTTAGACAGAATCTTCTTTCCATTTTCTACAGAATTTCATTTTTATCGCCGTAATTTCTAATCTTATGATTCAGAGATATTTTAAAAGCGAAATTTATCTCTTCTAACAAGATGGAAAAAAGCACTAATTGTTTTATTTAAGAAGCTAGTCGATTTCAGCGACTTAATGGTATTTTGTGAAATCTTGTGGTAAACGAGTGATTCAGCATCTTGATCGCTGAATAAATGCACGATTTTGCTGGCATTTTGGTCAAACTAGCTGATTTTAAAATACTTTTTTACAGTAATTTCGGACATAGATAAAACGGAAAAATTCTTTCTCTGCTCAAGCAAAGTTGCGTCATTGCTCAAATTAAAGTCCATTTTACAGCCGATGTAACAATCCAGAACCTCAATGCTGAGTAGACATGTCGTTATTTTATAATTAAATAAATAAGTTGTCAGTAAGTTTATTTCACCAAAATCTACTATTCAACCTTGGTTTTAAAACAAACGGTATAACAAAAAGATAATGTTTATTTAAGCTTTCGCCTAATTTACTTACTGTATAATTGTTTTTGCGTTTTATATTTAAATTCTTAAAGATAAATTGGTCACCGTATTTATTTTTAAATATTAACTTACTCAATAAAATCTTGAATAAAGAAATAAATTTAAATTGCAATTCTAGGATGCCTAATTTTTAGTAAATGAACTATTTCTATTTCCAGTTTTGGAGATTTTTGAAAATATTTATCAAGATTTTAAGCCACCTTTTTAAAGTTTTAGCCTGAAGGCGGATGTGAATTGAGAAGCCTTTAAGACGAATGCATACTGTTATCCAATAACATCTAAACTGTCAAGTGCAACTTCCTTTGTCCAGCATTAAATTCTGTCATTTTAAATCTTGATTTTTAACTTTTAAATCTAATACAATTGACTTCTGTTTTTTAAATAAATTTATTTATGTTTGAAATTTTCCTACCATGAAAAAGATATTGAGAAAATTACAAAACAGACATTTACTATTACATTTTGAAATTTGATTTGATTTATTCAAGGAACCTTGTCGAACATCTGAGTATAAGAGACCATAGACGCTGTCTAAGCCCAGTGAGATGGTCTTTGAGTTGATCTAAAAACAAAATGTATATTTTGTTAGTATTTTTGGTGAAATTGGGCTTTGTAGTCATAAGCAGATCAGCTTCGGCCTACAAAGGATACCATTGATATTCCAGTTTTAGATTAAAGCAAAATTAATTGGACAGGAAAAAATGAAAGATTCTCAATGAGTTACAAGGACAAAATCGTGATTTTTTTAGAATTTTCGAAAAAAAATTAAACAATTAAATATGTAAACCAAAAATCGGTTTTACCCGAATTTTCCTTCAAATTCATGTTTTCTTTCAATTTCCTGTTACAAAATTTTCAGAATTTTTAACCATGCAAGCAGTCAAGCAATAACTATCTTGTTTCTTTGAAAAAAGGCTTTTCTTCAATTGAAATGACGAGAATTGAAAATGTTTTTTTCCGTTTAAGTCATAATTTAAATTGTTTAAACATATTTCTTGCGTTTAGTAATACATTAGGTTTTCTAGAGATTGACCGATGGTTAAATGCATTACTCGAAATGATTTAAACACCAAAAGCAAATATAATTGAAATATGTGATATTTAGGTTTATGAACAAGTGGAAGGAGTAATTTTATTTAATTTATGTCCATCAAAACAACAGAACAAATTGTAAATTGGAATTTGATTCACAATTCATATTGTCACATTAATTTAAGAAAGAAAATAAGGTTAGAAATCATTTTTTTGTGTTTTAATCAATATTTTAATTTGTCAAATTGATGACCTAAGTTGACTAAAGCAATGTTTCAACCATTTTCTTGAAAAAACGTACATTAAAGTATACAAAATGTATTGTACTGTATTATACAATTTGTAAATTTAATTATATAAAGTCAACGAAATTTCCTAACGAATGAATAAATACAATGAAAATGGCAAAATGTTAATCAAACTGACATTTCGTTCTATATCTTGAAAATTTAAAACAAGAATCCTCTTCTCTAAAATTTAATATTTAATATTTTTTTATAGAAAAGATTAATACATTTAATTCTATTTTTTAATAGACGTTAACACTATGTTGATACATGATACCGACATTCATTAAAACGGAGGCAATAACAATTAAAATAACGTCTTTTCTAAGAGGTTGCTGTAGATTTTAAGTTAATTTTTAACAAGATGACTGCTAAAAAGTACTGGAATAATGTTTCATTGAGTAAAAAATGGAATAATTTAAAACAAATGAAAGTTTGAATTTAAAATTAAATCAAAATGCATTAAAAAAAGAATTAATTTTTTGAACCTAATTTATGTGTTTCTTTTGCTTCAAAGAAGAAAAACTTGTTTATGAAAATTGGAAATTTTTTCAAATGAACAAAATTAATTCCCATACGTCTCTAATTTTAAAATCTTACTAAAGATTGAGTGGCAATTACATTTTGCATCTATTATGAAATCAGCTCCGATTTCATCACTGCTCACTTTGCATAATTAATATCAGGAGAATATTAAAATTTTGACGTTAAGCCTAAATGATACAGAATTGATATAAAATAATAATGATATAAAAATCGGTAGTTTTAAATTTTGAGTTTTTTACTCTAAAATATTTAAATGCTTAACATGTTTTAAATACATCAATAATGCAGTTATTAAGAAAGCATTCGCATCGCTAGTCAAATCAGTCTAATTGAACTCATGACAATTCTTTCCTTATAAGTACAGCAATTTTTAAATTTTAATTAAAGCTCTATATTACCAACAAAATTAACTTTTTTAAATCTTTCTTCAAAATTTTGAAGTTTTTGTAAATGAGGCATTTCAAATTTTTTCATTTGTTCACGAATGATGTGCCAATTTCCTTGTGGGCATTTTTGTTTTTTGACATTTCTTGTTGCGGTTATTACTACGCACAAATAATTATCTAACCAGTTTTCTGTAAAAAATTTTTCTTCAACATGAAGAAGAGTTGTTTTTATTATGGACTTGTTTACATTAGTTTTCAGAATTTTTACCAAATTTTTTTAAAGTTCTTTTCTTTTAATAAATGCGAAGAATGTGCTTTTAACCAGCGGAAATTATAGGAAAATAGTGCGTTTCTTGACTTGATTTGCTTTAAAATGCTTCGTATTTGATTGTAGCATTTTTTCTAGATAATTTTAATAACACATTAAAATGCTATTTGATAAAATTTACCCCTTCCTGTTCTGAAGTAAATATTATAATTATTTTTTGCCTATCTGCATAAATGAATGTCCAAATTTCAATAAATCCCCAAATAATATATATATATATTTAAGGAATACATCCATACGTCTTTTAGTATTTGTTATTATTTTTTTACTGATTTATTTTAAAAAAATTTGAGATTTGCTTATATTTATCACTAATTGCATGACGAATTTTAGTGCTTATTTTATTCATTCATATTTATTTAAAGGCTTTAAAAATACTCTGAGAAATATTAAAATGCAAAACACGATAATTAATTAATAATTACAGGACCTCCATTAGATGGCCGTCTGGTTTCCTCATTTTCCGTTTTTTTTAATTTCTACCTAAAAAGAAAGACAATCTTTCTTAATTACACAGTTTTTTTATTTAAAAATAAGATCGACGAATATTTGTGATTGAATGTGAAATATCCCTTATATTAATAAGAGATTTCACAAGGATTACCTTATTGCACTCTTCAAGACATTTTATTAATCAAAAAGAAAAATTCACTAACTACTCAGCTTGTGATTAATTAAGCCGCTTTATTAATAAAACTGAAGTTTATTTTTCAAAAGGGTTTAGGATCAGTCACCATTTAATTAAGACCTAGAATCTGTTTTATCAAATTAAAAAAACTGCCATCATTATAAGGTCGATTTAAATGGTATTGTTGTATTAATGCTCCGTCGTTACAGATTGGTTCAGAGTGATTTCCATGTCAACACAACATGTTATTACAACACTGGTGAAAGGGCAGTTTCACTTCTACTCAGAGACAATAATCGATCAACTCGGGCTGATCAACGGCTCTTCTTGGCGTCCACTTTGTGGGATTTTGAAACCTTCCGTTGCTGGAGGCCTCCTGAATCGCCGGTGGGGAATTCGGTAAGCCTTCAGCGGTGTTCATTGCTTCTCCTCCAACGTCTACGCCGTTTGAACGGAGGTCGGTCTGGTCGCGATTCGTCTTTTCACTCGGGTAGAGCATCAGTGGGATCTCGAGACCTGGGCCACTTTTACCCGCAATCTGACGAAGCATCTCGCAAAACACCTCAGTAAATGCACGCTTAAAGTGGAAAGACATGGAAAAGAAGTTGCATTATAAATTATCATTTGAAAAACCTCCACAAATATTCTCTCTTTATTGCTATATGCATTTATTATAAAGAATTAATTACTGTTAGATTCAATTTAAAAAGCCTAAACAACAAAAATTGGATTTGATTCTAAAAATTTACAATATTTGTCTAAAACATGAGATATATATTTTTCATTCAAATCTACATCTTTGATATAATCGATTTTTTCAATCTTTGATGTTTCTGATGAACTTATTGGAAAAAGGCAGAAATATATTTAGAGATTTCAGAAAACAAAATCAGTATTTATTATCGGATTGTTATTTTGAAGTTAATGATATTTCGATAAATAACACTCAGTTGCACGCATGCTAAACTTCTCCATGCAAGCATTATTTCATATTAGTCTAATTTAATCAATAGTATTAATTTTACAATTTAAAGATTAACTAGTTAAATCTAAATTCAGAAAATCTTGGTGTATTGTTATGTGTACTTTGAAATATTCAGGCTAAATTTAAGCAACACACACTTTGAAAAATAATGCAAAACTTCATTGCAAGAACCAAAGACATATTAGGATTAATAAAATTCAAATTATTGTAAAATTTTGTAGAAATCAAAGTGTACATTTTGTATGCGAAAAGCCTGACATTTACCTATTTTGTTTACATTATTTCAGAATGAAATATGTTTCAGTTTTCGTGGTCATTAGAAGCGATTATCACAATGAGCGTTTGAAATTGAGCCCATTTGGTTCATATCACTTTCAAAAATAACATCACATAAAACCATTTAAAAATGGATTCTTTAACAAAATCACATCCTCTCCAAAAGCCTACTCAATTATGCATTGTCCTCTCTAGTTTCGTCAAAGTCCCAATGTATGTAACATCAGCCTGGTAAAAATTGGAATCTGCCTCTACTCCTTGCCCGAAATCGTCAATTAAGATCTTCCAACAGATGTGGAAGTTCGTGGAAGCCAATCCCGACGTCCTGGCACCAACAGTGAAGGCAGGTGTTGAGCGTGTGATCAATTCAAACAAGGACTACGCCTTCATTCTCGAGTCTACCATGAACGAGTACTTCAACCAACGCAAACCATGCACAACCATCAAGGTTAGCTATCAAGTCGCCTAAATTTAAGCAAACGCTGAGTTTCGATTGCATTTATGCATATATCTCGCTTTGGTCATGCTGCTAAAGTCCACCAGATTATCTTAACTTACGGTCTCAGTAGAGGAACATAAATTTCTCTGTAATCAATGTTAAAGAATTGCTAAAATCCGAGATTTATCTGCCAAAAATGCGCCTAATTATAAATATCGATAAAACCGGGAGCGATGGTGTTTGTCTTCTTTGTTTAAAGCATTTCAACTGAGCACTTGGTCATCTGCCAGCCTCCAGCATACGAAATGTGAACAAAAATATGCATTCATTGGCACTTAAAAGCACTCGGTTACTGGCAAGTTCCTACCACTTGTCTTTGCTTGATTGAGATTCATAGAAGTCTTAATTTAACAGTTAAATTTGGTAATGAAACGAAGAAAGGGCATATTGCCTATGTATCTAAGCAACAAATTTATGAAATTTAGGCAGAAATCTTCAGTAAAGGGTGTTTGAATTTAAAATTATTGTCTCCCTCTCTAAGCTAACATCATTTTAATTTACAAATTAGCCAATAATAAAAATTATGACTTATAAATTAATAAAATATTTATCCTCTTTCTTTTACCATTCCTGAGCGATATCACCATCCTGATAATTGAGTAAATGCGTAGTTTCAAAAGCTTATTTATCATGCCGATTTGTTTAAAAACAGGCCAAAAAACTTTTTATATCTTTCAAAAAAGGAGTGCCATTATGCAAATTGAAATTTATTTTTCAAAAGACATAAGGAAATATATTTACCATGATTTCAATAAATATAAATATGGCCTAAAAATTATGGGATTTAATTTTTTTGTTTTAAGATCAGAAGGAATAAAAACTATAGTAAATATGTGATTTATCCTTCTGAATAATTTAGAATTTTTCATTATTATTTTTCCAGCATTTGCTTAATTTACTAATCATTTTTGCAATATCTGCAATTTCACTTAGATTTCAAAAAAATCTACTTTAAAATTTTTATTTAAACTTTTAATTTAAATTAATTCGACCGCCCTTTATGAATTGAAACATTTATATTGGCACAAAATTAGTGTTTTTTGGTCAGATTCGAAAAAACAGTCTTAATTGTACTTCGGCTCCTCTAAACAACTATTTTCAGTATATTTTCGTTGTAAATATTTATTCTCTAGTTATTTTTAGTAAATAAATTTATCAAGATTAAAAATCAATATTAAAAAAATGAGACTGGCTTCACAAGCAGCACCCACTGCAATCTTATCGAATGGACGCTGTCACAAACAAATTCCTATTTCCATCACCGCATTCTGTCGCCATTTATATTAATATTTGACACGTAAATTCGATATATATTTTTTTATTATATCTAAAAAGCAAATTAAAAAACAATCGCAGGATTCTGAATTTCGTAAAGATATTTTAAATGCATGAACTATTGAATTTTTTAAAAAATTCCGGTCCATATTATTTTTTCCCGTCCACTGAATTTTAAAACTGTTATTTAATATAACTATAAACAATCTGAAAAAAGGGCACTTATAAAACTTAAGTTTCTTTATGCATAAAATATGACCACTTCAGTATGAAAAACACGTCTTTATATTGCATGTTAGAACTATAATTTGTACGATGCCATTTCATTTAATTAAAAAATGGACTTATAATTTTGTCTTGAAATTAATTTAAACACTCTTTTTTGTAGTCTTTGCCCTTTCTATCAGTTAAAACTATAATAGTAATTTAAATATTGGATTACGCTTTGATTTGCCTATGGAATATATGTTTAAATTCAGAGAAATCGGAGTTAAGTCGCTTATGAAAACATCTCATTTGTAAGATTTTGTTTGAATGCCTTGAAATTAACTGCGTTACCCGCGTTCGTTTGGCATCCACCGCGCATCGATAGATGAGCTCTAGAATGGCCAGAATCAGACCGACCACTAAAGCACCGGCCAGCAGGTAAAAGAGACCGTAGACGCTGTCCAAACCCAGTGAGCTGGTTGCTGAGTTTTTCTAAAAGAATTTTAAAGTTGCAATTTTTAGCTCCTCGGCAAAATAAGTGGGTTGTGATCGCAATACAAGATTCATGGCAACTATTTACCCTGATAACTATTGATAATAATACAAATCATTAACTAACATGAATAATAAAATTATTGTTGGATTAAAAAATTACTTCTATTTCCATATTAATAAATGCAGGGTTACTTAAACCTAAATAAAAATTTTTTCCCTGTTGAATAACTTTCAATCTGGTGGGTAAATTTCACAATAAATTTCAACGAATTTCAAGAAGGAAGCAAGCTTTCTTCCTATACGCATACTTCTACATTTCGTGCTAAATTTTGGTGAGTGAGAACTGTTAGAATTTTGTCGAAAGACTAAACAAATTGTGGCCCCCTAAACTCACATTAGCGGATGTTGAAACTTTTCCACATTCACCGCGTTCCTCCCACCAGAGACGATAGAGTTTGGCAATCCAGTCCATCTCCTTCAGCTCAAGGACGGCTAAATTGAGTCTGTCACGCAGATCAGAGCCCGGTGGGGTGGCCACACCGTAACCCTTTCCACTGTCAAGATTTGGGCCGACCTAAAATGCAGCACGCAAGCAGCGGTATTCATCAGTTTCAGCTGATTTGCGTTTGTGAATTCCTCAGCTGCGTATAGGACATTTAAGGTCTTCATACGTACAGATTTACTAAAAACTTTTAGTGTTTTTATTAAAAATCTAAAAATTGTTTTTTTCTAGTTTTTAACAGTAGGGGTATTATTATTATTTCAAATTAGAACTTGTCAAAGTTACTTTAGCATATTAGATGCAGAATTAAAAAAGATATTGGACACAAATCATGGGAGTTATTTTTAAATATGAATAAATATTAATTAAAATTTATAAACCAAAATGTAAAATTTTCATAACGATGGAATTGCAAAAAAAATTATTCTGAAAACCTATTGCTAGCCCTATCATTAATTCATTCGACATTTTCAGATTGATTTGGAGATTTCAAAATTGAAATAAAATAATATTTGTAATCAACACAAATGTAGATAAATACATTTAAAAATATCATAAAGATGCTTTGTTATACTGTTTAATCTTGAATTTATATTTTTTTATGAATGACAAGGATAAAAGAAATAACACATTTAGTGTTTTATTAATTCAAGGATAAATATCTTATGAATTTATGGGTTATAATTTTTATTGTTGCCCAATTTGTAAACTAAAATAATGTCAACTTAGTGAGGGTGGCAATAATTTGGAATTTAAACACCTTCCACTGAAGATTCCTGCTAAAATTTTTATATATTTGTTGCATAGATACGCAGGCAATATGCCCATTCTTCTTTTCATTACTAAATTTAACGGTAAATTTAAAACTTCCAAGGGTCTTAATCAAGCAAAAATAAGTGGTAGGAACTTGCCAGTAACCGAGTGCTTTCAAGTGCCAATGAATGCATATTTTTGTTCATATTTCGTTTGCTCATTTGAAATGATTTAAACAAGAGAAAGAAACACAATCGCTTTCGGTTTTATGGATATTTACAAATAAGTGCATTTAGGGCACACAAATCTCGGATTCTAGCAATTCTTTAAGACCTGAAACTGTAATTTAAGATAGTCTGGTGGACTTTAGCAACACGACCAAAGCAAGATATATGCAAAACTGCCATTGAAACTCAACGTTTGCTTAAATCTAGGTGACTGGATAGCTAACCTTGATGGTTGTGCATGGTTTGCGTTGGTTGAAGTACTCGTTCATGGTAGACTCGAGAATGAAGGCGTAGTCCTTGTTTGAATTGATCACACGCTCAACACCTGCCTTCACTGTTGGTGCCAGGACGTCGGGATTGGCTTCCATGAACTTCCACATCTGTTGGAAGATCTTAATTGACGATTTCTGGGAAAGAGTAGAGAGAGATTCCAAATTTTACCAGGTTAATGGTACATACAATGGGATTTTGATGAAACTAGAGAGAACAATGCATAATTGAGTAGGCTTTCGGGGAGGATGTGATTTTGTTAAAGAATCTATTTTTAAATGGTTTTATGGGATGTTATTTTTGAAAGTGATATGAACCAAATGGACTCAAATTCAAATGCTCATTGTGATAATCGCTTCTAATGATCACGAAAACTGAAATTATTTCATTCTGAAATAATGGAAAGAAAATTAATAAATTTCACGCTTTTTGCAAGAACAGGAACTCTTTGATTTTTGCATAATTTTATAATAATTTTACTTTTATTAATCCTAATATGTCTTTGGTTCTTGAAATGATGTTTTACAGTATTTAGTCTGAATGTTTCAAAGTACACATAACAATACTGAACTTTAATAATCTTCAAGTTTTAAATTAATATTATTAATTAAATAAGGTAAATATAATTTACTTTTACATGATGGAACGTCGCGCGAATACAATCTAATGTAATGTTTATCGAATTCTTAGTAACTTTAAAATACTTAATTATAATGCGGCAATAAAATAACAAGATAATTTGTTTTTGTTTTTTTGCTAAATCCATTCTTTGCCATATCTCTGAAAGTTGTTATTTTTTAGAAATTTGCCAGAAATATCAATTACTGCACTTTAGTTTGTATTAAAATAAGGTTTTGAGAGAAACATGCATATATTTTCGATTTATGACTAATTTAATCATTTATTAGAAATAAGTGAAATTTTTGTTGTTTACTATCGTTTGTCTAGGTCTAAACAAAATGATTTATTAATAATATATGTAAAAAATTAGCAATGAGCCACTATTTATATTAAATATTAATTGATACTTCCATTTCAGTAGTCTTTATCTAACTAATTATTTAAATTTTGTGATTTAATTTAATTTTTCTAATTTCTGATTATGGTTAAGCATTGTTATTGTGTTATATTTAGATAAAATACATAAGTGCAAAATTATGGCTGATAATTTAATACATTTTAGATCAATATAGTCAAAAGTTATTAATCATTGAATGTTTGATGTGATCAAAAAATTTTTTTCAGGAACCGTACCTCAAAAAAATCTCTAGTAGAACCAGATTTGATGATACCATATTTGACCTTGGATTGGCGCGCCAAATCCTCATAGGATTGGATGGGGTTTGTCATTCGTTCCACTGTCAAGTAGGCCGCTAGGTTTGCGGTGTACGAACTGACGATGATGAGTGTGAAAAACCACCAAGCTCCACCAACTATTCTCCCTGACAGAGACCTAAATAAACAAATCGTATCTACTTACTAAAGGGAATATTTCTTGCTGGACATCACAAAACGCGTATGCTCTACAGTGGCACTTTAAAACCAGTTAAAAGTTGATAATTTAACAACCGAATGCGACCGTTTAGTACAATTATCTTAAACGAATTCTAACGAAACGTAGGTATAGTGCACGATAAACGAACTCACCTAGGAACAATGTCACCACCTTGCTGCACAAAGGTCGACAGAGCAAACCAAAAGCTGTTGAAGATTGAGAAGATGCTGTCGTAGTGTCTGGGGGACCCGTCATCCACCTCAGTCTCATTGGTCAATCCCTCTGAGGCGGGGTCAGCAACGGTTTTAAGTTTATTGATCGGAGCAGTCCACTCAGCTGGCGAGAGACGACTCACCAGGAAGAGCACGACAGAAACTCCCAGATAGGCAAAGGAGATGCACATCCAGATCTCCGTGGACAACGGTTCCATGAAAGATAGGGGGTCTGGGTGGGGTTTATCGATTTTTTGGTACATGACGGACAGTCCGAACTCCATGAAGGGCGTGGTGAAGTCCACCACGCGTTCACGGTCTGAGGTTATTGTTAGAGGAGCAACCACGATGTCCGCTTCCTTATTTTCATTAGAATTAAAAAAAGTTTTATATTTATGGCAATTTGATTTATTTACCTGAGTAAGAAGCGAAAAGCTAAAAGAGGTCTTGTTCTAAACAGTATAGCTGTTGCAATTAAAGAAACATTCTTTTATTTTAAAATAGACATCATTTTTTCTTGCCTTTTTAATATTTATTAATTTCCGTTAATTAATTTAAATTATTTTATCTGACTGTCAGCAAATTATGTCTTTTAGATATTTTAATAACGATAAAGTAGATAATTATTAAGCATTGTTTGCAAAAGCAAGAGATAATTATCGCTTTAAGTGTTATTAATTTTGAAAAAGCTTTAAAAAATCATAAAATTTTACTATTTTTATTTTTAAATATTATTCTTCCTTAGGTACACAACATTATTGTGAGCATTTTAAAAAAATTTCTCTTAATTTTGAGTTTTGTCGCTATACAATTTTTCATGGGACAGAAGTTAAAAAATATTTATGAATGATTTAAGTGAAATTTGACAAAAAATATTGTTCAAAGTAATTGTTATTAGTTAATTTTGGATAGCGCAATCTTACGGTATGTAAGTGTAACTATCTTGATGTACTATATTTAATAAAGTTAAATAAATTTGTTCTGTTTGGAGAGAATGTAGTAATAGTTCTATAATAAATGTGCCACAGTATGCAAAAAAAGAAATAAATTGAAGTGTATCATTTTTAAGTGGTTTTCCTTAAATATATTTAAATCGACAGATATGGTCGATGAAGTAATTGTCGTTAAAACACGAATTTGGAAAAATCGTAAATGTTTGGAGCTCTACCACAAAGTGTGTGCATCTCATTCGCAAATGGATCCGGTGATTTATAAAGGAAATCAGGACTAAAATGGAAGACGAGAAATCTCAACAGTTACGAGTTTGCTTAATGACACCACTGAGAACTACAACCTTAGTTTGATATTGACTAATCATGACGGTATTAGCATCCAAAACTCGACGTGTTTTAATGCTTCTTTGTCCATTATTTTTCGAAATCGATATTTATACTTGAAATTACTGTCTAACCGAGATATAGACACGGTAGGAGAAATTAATCACTGTTTGAAAGACGGCCATCTAGTCTAGTCCACTTTGGGGAAACTCACCCTTCGTAAGAGTTCGCCAACCATTCCGTCCCAACTGCCGTTGACAAGAACGCCGAATTGCCCGTCAGAGACAGCCTTCATCTTGTACTTGAATTTAATCATCTCGGAGAGTTTCTGCACCAAATCCACGCAGAAGCCTTCGTATTCACCCTTGATCACGTTGCCCTGGGCGTCCTTCTTCTCCATCATGAATGGAGAGAGCTGAAAATGAGAAAAAAATTCAGACATTTCATCTCGATTTTCATCTGCAGTACCCCTAATGCGTTATCCTTAAAGCGTTTAAAAATACTACTAAGAAATCACTTTTTTCGGTAAATCATAAATTGGAAAGTAACCTACCAAAATGGAGGAGACAATTCGCACCCGATTGAGGTCAACGGAGACACCGGAGGTGTTTTTGTCTGTCGGTTCGTCCATCACAACTCCGTCCTTGGAGTTCCATTCTCCCAGCTGGTTTAAACAAATTTTCCTTGTTTAAAAATATCACGGAATCTGGCCTTTGTTTAAAGAAGCACTATTTTTAAAAGAGAGTTATTGGAGTTTTTAATTGACTTGAGCAAAGTCACGTTTTAATTAAGGCCTTACTTGTCAGTTAATTTACAATCAATAACTAAAGAAAAATTCAAATATCAGCAAAATATTATTAGTACTAATTTATTATTTCATTGTCAAAATGACTTTTTATCGACAGAGAGTTTTAGTGCGATTTTTGTAAGTATCATTCTAACTGAAACTTATATTTTCTAATAATTTTGGCTGTTGTATCTTCAGAAAATTTATTAATAATTTGCCGATTACATTGAACTATAATTCATTTACCTTTTGTTGTTATCTGTATAATATGTACAGTTGTTTAAGTTGTTACTATGACGCTTAGCGCTTAGTTGAATAAACTTGGAGTTACCACGCGTCCCATCTCTTGTGATCGTGATCTAACGTAACGTTCACTAATCAGACCGCCTTCATACTTTGCATTATTGGTTGGAGTGCATTAAAAGTTACAATTTCTGACCTTCGAGAAAGACTGCTTCATCTTGGCTCCCCAAATTTCGAATGTGTAGGCATCCCTAAATCCGTTCTTGTCAATACTGACGTTACCCGTCAGTCCCTGGAATGAATTCTGAAAAATAAAGGGAAGAAACTTTTAAGATATCAGTATTTTGCTAGAAGGAAGCCTGTAGTAGAAACATTCACAATTGGATCTTTAGTTAACAGTTAACAATTGCCGATAGTTCATACACCCTGCCTACTCATATGTTAATCAGTAGCGTGGTTATTCCAAGATTGCGCTTGCCTTGTGCAACTTTTCGGTGATCTGCGGAGCAACAAAGGGTGGTGGTGAGGTCGGTTGACAGGGGAGGTTTCCAGAAACGGGTTTATCCACATGGCTGGGAAGCTCAACAGGACTCAGTTGTCCCGCGTAGGCATCTTCGTTGAGTTCTCTCAACGCCTGCACCAAACTCTTCATTCCGTCAATGAGAAGAGCTGCTTCGTACTGAAAAAATGATGTACTTGTTGTATTATACCACCAAATTGTATTCCTAATTGACACTGCTGGGAGCTGAATAGCTTGAACTATAATTCATTCACCTTTCGTTATTATCTGTGTAATATGTACAGTTGTTTAAGTCGCTACTATGACGCGTTCCGTCTCTTGTTGCGATAACCGCTCTTCAGCATTTATTTTGGGAGCTATGCATCAAAAAATTGTATTTATTTGGAAAATATTAACTTACAGGAAAAATGGAGCAATGTTTAATGTATTCTTGGAATTTATCTATTGTTAAAATGAATTAGGCTTCTATTCACTGGCTTCTTTCGATTATTATTAAAAATAGCACCTATCAATTATTTGGAATTTTGTAAGAAAAATACTTTTGTAATTTTTAAATGATTTTCAGTGCCTAATTATATTTAATGAATGCTGTCTTCAAAAAAACCCAGGAAAGTATCAACTTTAAATTATTTAATAAAATTTAATCCATTTGCATTTTTTAAATAAACCTCTACAGAAAAAGTCCCATTTTTATTTAACAGAACATTAATTTTATTAAAATAAACTATTCACCAGCTACACCATGTTTGGCACAAATTGTTACACTTCAAAGGCGCATTTAAATCAATCCAGCATGCCTATTAATGTTTTTGGTAATATCGATAAACATTTTGAAAAAAACTTGGCAAAAAGTTATCTAAAATCAAAAAAACTGTTAGTCAAAAGCGTTAAACTTACAGAGAGGTTACCATTCACGGAATCGTATTGCCGATGGCGTGGATTCAATTCGGCTCTGTATGTCTTCAAGGCCACGGAATCGAAGTCAAGGTCAGCTAAAGCCGTTATGTTAATTCCACCAAAGTGCAGAGAACTCTCGTTTATTAGGCGAATATCCTTAAAAAATAAATAAAATTTTTAGGATTAAATGATCTTATAAATTCGTAATTGATGTTTATTTAATAGACTACTCATCTAGCCCCTTTTTATTTTCAGAAAATAGACTTAAATACAAAGACTGGATCGTATTATTGTAGTTTATTAAAGGCACCTGAATTCTATAGTTCTTTGGTGGGATGATATCATTAGAATCATGCATAGAGCAAAATTATTTGTTTTTACAGAAATGCAATACTGATGCTTGGGAATTCAACATAAATTTTAAAATATACTTATCTTATAGTAGTTAAATCTCATTTAATTAAAGTTGTACACTGTTTTTTCAATCCTTTTAACAAATTAATTAAATTTGTAAAGCAATAACGCTTTTAATCGTTCCCTTAAAGTTGTCATGCTCAGGAAATGTCAATCTCCTTAAATTTGCATTTTAATTCTGATGCCGACGTTAGTATCATTCTGAAATTTGCAGTTGGAGTGGACAGAATCCTCAAACTTATAATAAGAACAATATAAAAAGTATATTTTTGGCCTTGCGAACTTCATTGCTTTTTTAAATGATTTTGAAAAAAACTCTATAATTTTTATTTGGATTTGCTGTTGCGTGTTGTGGCTCATTTGAGACGAAATGAGGCGAAATTGTACCGCAAGATGATGCATTTTCCAATAATTAAATTAGTCATCTCTCAAATGTTCGGTTTCGAAAGTGAATTAAAAAATTCTCTCCTATCTCCTAAAGTTAATTTTTTAAATAAAACTAAAATACACTTTTATATTTGTGTGCATAAGGCGTATTGATTAACCAGTGATGAAACCAGTGATTCTTAGTATTAAAAATTAAAAAGAAACAAATATGCTTTTTGACTTCATTATTTAATTTTAAATTAATAAGCCACCTAACTGACTATTAACTCACATGTTTATCTATTAAAAAGTCAGTAATTGCAAAACCCACCCCGCCAATAATGAGAAAGTGTAGGTCCGCTCGCTGCGGCATAATCGCTCCCATAGACGCGATTAGCTGTTCGGTGCTGCTCTGTTGTGACAAATCGACAAGAATCGTCTTCCTATGGAAAGTGCTGGTGCGTGGATGCAGGTGCTGGCGAAGACCCGTCATCATCTCCCCGTTTCCATCAAGACCGGTCGATGTGGTGGTGGTCTGCGGCTTCCAGTGGAGTTGGCGGAAGTCCACGGTGAAGGTGGGGGAGCGCTTTATTGATTTCTCGAGGATCCAGCGAAGTCGGTGGGTAGCTGGAATGAGAATCATCAACCACCTTGAATCTATTACTGTCTTTATCTTCATATTTGATCGTCAGCGCTCAAACCAACCTTCTCTCGACTCATAGAGATACAGTATGTCCTCCCACTCCGCAAACATCATGAAATCCAGCATCGCCGGCGCCTTCATCGGTCTCAGCTTGATGATATTCGCTGCTCCAGACAACTCAGACGCCATCGACCCAAAATGATGAGCGTCCACCGTGGTGAACAGAACCACTCGGTGTTGTGACGTCATCGATCGAATGATTGTCTGGGTTTCCGGGTACACCGGTGCAAATATGGCCACCACTCCATCGGCAACTAGCTCGCAAACTCGAAAGGAAGCGGAAGGGACGCTGAAATTGGATTTAAGTGAGTGAGTTAGAGCAGGTTAGTAGAGGAACTCACTTGCACTGGCCATTTGGAAGCTGTCGTGGGTGTCCTTGACGTGGACAATCTTCTCCTTGATCTGAAAATTCTGCCAGAGGAGAGAGGCAGAGCTGGGATAACTTCGAAAGGCGTTGTATTCCGAGGTGTTACGAGAGTCCATTTGGAAGATTGCTCCTGAATACACCAGACATAGTCTGAAACGGCCTTTTTCCTGACTTAATGCCACTCTTGTTATTTACTAAGATTTCAATAAACTGATACATCCATTAGCATCCGTGATATATTCAGCATGAGATTAATTACTGAGTTTTCTAAAATCCGCATAAATTAAGACAAATTAAATACGGGAAATTAAGTAGGAATATCCTTTTAATTTTTTAAATAAACATAACTAGGGCCTCTAGTTAGTAATAGACACCTGGATACATTTTAAAACCCTAAATATTTCAACTGATGTGTTTCTAACTTTAATTACCAGTCTTCAATCTTGAGATGAAACTGTAGCGCTTATGCGCTGCGCTGCTTATGAATACGCCTTTCAAGACTCAAATAAAATGCACTTCAACCAAGGAACGCCAATTCTCTCAATCTCGCAATCGAAAGTGATAATTTTTGCACAAATTACTCACCAACGAGGTATTGTTTCTTTGTGATTTGCCTCTTAAATCTCTCCGTGGAATCCACTTCACCAAATGCGACTCGAAGAAGCGAAACAAACACGAGGAGAGCAGCGACAGCCATCCGCAACCGTGACGGGGGATTTTGAGCAGGCAACTCCGTCGCCACCCAGATATCTGTGTCACGCCATGCTCAACTCGCTTAGCGCTCATTGGCCAGGCTCGAAGTCGGCATTTATCCCTGGAGGGAGAGGGGATGAAATCGAGATCATCCCAGCCCACTGCTGGAGCGCGAAAACGGGTTATACGACGAGGCGGGCGCTGTTCGCTTGCGCTTCCCATGTATCGATTTTTTACGTGTTTGTCCTTGAGATGCGATGCATTTAAACGAATTGTGTGGGGGGGGGGTTTATAGTAGTTAGGAGGAGAATTTGATATATTAAAAAGAAAATAAACGTTGATTTGACTTTTTTAAAGGATGAACGACACCGTAGGCCAGTCAGCAAGCAAGTAGCTCCAGCTGGCTGAGCACGACTCAAGAAAGTTCTCTCATCTCGGATTTGTCAAGAAGACCAACTTGTTGGATCTCGAATGCTGCTTGGCGTTATGACTTCGGCCTTTGAAGCAGAGAAGGAAAATTGTCGTCTTCAGCAAAGCCTGCGTCTGGCCAAAAGTTAAAGTTAGGACCAAGTTTTCATAGAATCTGCTCTTCGTCAGAAGGTTTTGGACCTACACCCTAATAAGATCTTTATTTTGTGGTTTTTTGAGGGTGTTTCCACTGCAATATACGATTCTCTAACGACGATAGTAAGAAACTGGAGTTCCTGAATTATTTAGGACTGTAAAATTAATCGCTAACGTCCCATGCACAGTGAGAGGCACTTGACTAGATTGTGTAAACCGCTTGGAATTGCAAAAAACGTGACGCCATCAAAGATGGAGTCACGTTTGGATCTCGATTACATTTGAGTGCTTTCTTTGAGTGAAAGTACTCTTTGATCTGAGAGTTAATCGATTAGCTACCGGGTATCCTTTATGCGCTCTTAAATTTGGTGTTAGAAAGATGAAATTTATAACTCTTTGAGCTAAGCTTCTCCAATGCTCGTGACTTAAAACTTACTGGTATATCGACGCCAAAGCAACTCGCTGATAGGTGCCCATCAGAACGTGGTATCTGACTTTGATTTCTTGTTCTGCGTTTGAAAACTTCTATGTACTTTACAAACTATTTCAAAATATGTGAGAAGTTTGAGTTGGTGATGCGTAAATAGGTAGATATTAAAGTATCACAATAATTACAGGTGAACCTATTAATTTTGGTCAAGGAAAATTTAACTTCTTTCTTGAAAATGTTTATCGAATCACTCACTATATAAATATGCAAATTTTTACATTTTATACCCAATTGGTTTGAATTTTAAAACATTTATAGTCATTATACAATCTACCCATAGGAGCTGTAATGGTTTCTATAAAAACTGAATTACTATCAAGATTTCCCGTAGTAAAAATTTTTAATATATTTAATTAGTAATGTAATTGAATTTATTTTTTTCCCAATAATAAAAATTTTGCTAGTAAGCTTAAATTTTCAAACTATTAGCCGGAGCTTTAATTGACTTTCTTAAAAACCGTTAAATTGCACTCATTTTCCCAGATAACAAGTTATATATTTATAATTATAATAATTTTCATAATTATAATGTAACTTAGTACAGAATTTGCAATACATAATATATAATTGCAACTCTGAAAAAATATTGACTATAATTACTCTCTAAGATTATTCTAAGTTAAATACAGTAAATTCATTTATAAATGCTTTTTAGCTTTTTACACCAAGTTTAATATCTAATATTTAGCACCCATTCATTCAAACAAATTATAACTGCAATTTTGATACCACTTTATTTAAAATAAAACAATTAAAATTCACTAATTACATCTATTTTTACTCAAAATAACAAGCTTAATCTCTCCTATGATTTAAATAAATAGTAACTTTCCTACTTGCGGACCCAAATTAACTGCTTGTTAATAATTTGCTTTACTAGTCACGAACTGGGTAAATTGAATCAAGGTTAACTGAACTATAATTCAATTAAATGCCTACATGGGTGCAATTAAGCGAGTTTTCTTTTTGTGTGTGTGCGAGTGAGTGAATGTAAATGTGCGCGTACTCTATTAAGATACAAGGGAGCACACAGACATCACCACCACCAGCAGTCACAACGTCACAATCGATAAGATAATCAACCGATCAGTCAATCTGTGAATCTAGAGGCATTTCTTGTGCACGATACCGGGTCCCACTTCTTCGTAGTCCTCGCGGGAAATCCACACCTTTCGGAAGGAGGAAAGAGACCCCAATATCGATCCACCGATCCAGACACAGTACTTCCTCTCCGGCTGAGCGATAATCCTTACATTGACCGAGGCAGGAGCCATCTCGGAGATGTCTTTCTTCAGTCTCTCACTCATTCCAGGAAACATCGTGGAACCTCCGGAGAGAACCACGTTGTAGTACAGGTCCTTCCGTGTGTTCATGTCAGACTTTCCAATCGATTGGAAAACCGATTCAGCCAATCCGGGGCACTCCTTTCCCGATCAATGCCGGTCGCATTAGGGCCTCAGCACACTGGAACCGTTCACTTCCAACGGTAATAACGTGTCCATCTGGAAGTTCGTAGTGCTTTTCCACATCCGCTGTCGTCTCTGCCTTTTCCAACTCTGCCTCGTAGTCCAAAGCCATGTAAGCAAGGGTCTCCTTGATTTCTCTGACCACTTCGCGTTCAGACGTGGATCTGAAAGCGTTTCCACGACCGCGGAGGAGTCGCATGAGGTACTCGGTGACTTCCCTGCCTGCTAGATCCAGTCTATCGATCGCTGAGGTAATGGCATAGCCCTCATAGACGGGGATCGTGTGCGTAGCTCCATCTCCAGCGTCCAACACCAATCCCGTCATCCTTCCCGAAGCATGAAGTGCCAACACAGCTTGAAGGGACACGTACATAGCTGGGACGTTGAAGGTTTCGAACATAATCATCGTCATCCGCTCTCGATTGGCTTTGGGGTTCAGTGGAGGGTCTGTGAGCAGGACTGGGTGTTCGTCAGGGGAAACACGAAGCTCGTTGTAGAAGATTTGGTTCCATAGCTTCTCCATGTCCTCCCAGTCAGTCACATAACCATGTTCGATTGGGTGATTGAGACAGAGCATACCTCGCTTCGATTGAGCTTCGTCGCCAATAAAGGAATCCTTCTCAGCCATGGCTGTGATCACGGACTCATACTTTGGACGTCCAACGACGGAGGGGATCACAGATCGAGGTGAGTCCTCACCAGCGAAGCCAGATTTACTAACACCAGATCCGTTATCGATTACAATCGGGATTGCCTCATCTGCCATCATGGTGGTAACCAAGACTGCGCCGGAGGTAATTTGATCTGTATTTTATGGGAGAGACTCAGAGTAGCACTAGAGTGCTGCTTCCTGATTGGCTGGGGCTTATGATGAGTAAAGTGGGGGCCCTAGGTGCATCTTTGGAGAGGATCAAACGTAATTTTTATTGTGGAAGGTTCAGAAACGCCTTTTATCGATCGGAAAGCGAGTGATCTGAATGGTGGAGGTTAGCTACCAAATCGTATCGAATTAAGAGGAATTTTATACTCTTTTTTTAAAAAGGTTACTCAAATTAAACGCCAATATCAGCGCCTATTAGTATCTCAATCTGGAGCCAAGATTGAGAAGATGTCTTCTCGATGTTGATACTATAAAACATTACATATTTACTAGGTAGCATTACCCAAAACCAGGCTTCAGCACATGACAAGGAGACGTTAGATTGACTATGAAATGAGTGCAACAGGTTGGAGTAATTAGATTAAAAAGCAGTGAGTCAGATTTAATTCGAAATTTGTGCTTTAGGCGGATGCCGCGGGCTCAAACAGGTGAGCCTGTGATGCCAACCAATCAGAACTCGAGCTGGTCTAATATAACCTTTTTGGTATTCTTTTAGGCATCAGCTAATGCCAGAAAACTTTTTTGTTGATTCCTTAATATATAAAGTGTGTAAGAATGATAGTGATTTCCATTTTAAAAGGAATTAATCTTTTAAACGAACTGTTTTTGTGTGTTTTCGAAAGTTGTTTCATGTTTGACTATTAAAAAGACAATACATGATGCTTTTGTCAACTTCAAACTCACTGATGTTACTCAATTCGCGTTTTTTATTAAACAGTGTCGCGATAATCCACTTTATCTAATTTCAAATTCCCTTAACGTCTTGCATAACACACTTTTTTATAATATTTCACCAATTTAAGCAATTAAAATTTCAGAATTAGCTGTGTGTATATGTGAAGTAAGAAAATTACGAAAAAAGGAGTAAAATTATTATTTCAAAGTTAAGTAAATCCAGGACAATGCAAATTAATTAATTTTTGGGTGACAATGAACCTCTTATCCTATCTAATTGTCCTATCTAATTCATGTGAATCGCATACTTATATGTGGGTTAAAATATTTAAGTTAATATGAATGCAAACCGATACAAAAATGCATTATTATTTCAAAATCAAACTCACTTTATATAAAGGATTGCTATTTTTGTTGTTTCCAAACTCATAGCTGAAAATTTCGTTCAAATTGCCCATATTAAGGACTTCTAAGCACCATTTTTACATGTATAGGCATGTTTTATTTTTCCTATTTCAGTTTTTCATAAATTGTTTAAATTTATTGCCAGTCAAATGTGTTATTCTCAACAAAATTGTAGAACGCCCCCCAAAATTATTTATTAAATAGCAAAAAATTACTCACTTATTTACTTTTAATAAACATATTCTCATATATTAAATTTCATGACTTCTTAAATTCTATTTTCGTAATGGAAAACCGTGTTATTATCAATTGTTAAAAATATTTTTTTCTTAATACAATTGCAGAGTAACCAAAAACTGATTTTAAATGCACCAAAATATACTATTAGACGTTTAGAGTCCGAACTAGTCACTCAGAATCTCTTACTAAAGATTGTTGTGCCTTTTGACAGTGGTGTGCCTTCGTGCTTGTGTAGCGAGATTGTCAATCGATAATCAATGTGAAACATCTACAAAAAAATATTTTAAGATTGTGTAGGCCAAACTTTTGCTACAATCGCAGTCTCAACTGTTCGAGGTATTGATCCATACAGACGCTATCAATCTCTCCTAAGCAGTTTTCCCTTCTCCCAATAAAACGGCCAAAAAATTCATTAAAAAACCGCCTTCATTTCGGATACTTATTGTGAAAGTCCCAGCCTCACATGCACACTATTTTCTTTCCCGGGTGGAAAATTTATCGTCAGATCAGGCCGTCTAAAAGCAGGTCAGTGGAAAGTGTTTCCGATGTGGAGAAACGACCCAATTACACTACCAACACCAACACGAAAAGCCCGGTTTGGACAATATCTGGGGCAGATTTAAAGTACACGGAAATTTCTGAAGGAAAAGCTTTAGAAATTTTAATGTAAAAGAGGCTGAATGTGATTGGGGGACATAAAATGAAGTGAAGAGAGGTAAGTTGTGGTTTTTTGGGGAGATAACATGAAATCACCATTGTAATTCAACTCGACCGATGTCAATCAATCAGCGTCGAGGTAAAGTCCTGATTCTCAGCACCAATTGGCGCATTCTCAAGGTCACTTAAGGTCAAATGACCCAGCTCCCCCGTCGTCATCCAATCGGCTTTGTTCTCATTAGAACGGTGGTTGCTAGCATTTCGGTTCCATAATTTTTGAACAGGTTATAAACAATTAGAACGTTTATTTGTTTTTCGGTATTTGGTATGCCTACCTGTCTTTGGTTCGTTCGGCATTTGACTAAATCACTACTTAGGATCTCGAGAATCAGAAAAAGAATTCATATTCTTTTAACCTACTTAAGTAAATCGCTCTCTTTATCTCTCTGCCACCTTTCAAATTTTTTAGTTATGATTTTTTAGTAAATTGAAAAGCATCATTCCTGCTTGCCGAACTCAGTTTGAGCAGAGAGGAAATATCAAACCTTATGGCAAAGTCAAACCTATTTCGTTATGAACGAAATCGAAATTCCCATTATATTTTAAAGATTTCAATGCTTAACTGTTTTTTCCGTTTTTAAAATCACTGCGTGATAATTCCATATGTGAAGTCAAGCTATAATTTGTATCTGCTTTCATTCCATTTTTAAAAGTATTTATTTAATCTTTGCAACAATTTCTTCTCTTTTATAATATGTAACGAACTATCCAACTATACTTTGCTTCCGTTAACTTGAAAATAGCAAACCACAATTATTTCCAGTTGATAAATGCAAACCAATAGGGTGTTTCATATACCAACGCCACAAAGTGAATAGCTATGTACAAAATGAAAATGAAATGCTGATGATATGTGGTGGCGAATCAGAAATCAGCTCTGCGCCTCAAGGACACATGTGGTCCAATGAGCTGTTGTAGCACGCCTCCTCCACTAACCGACAGGCATCGATTAATCGATGCAGGAAGAGGGATCGATACGCCGCGGTGAGGTCGCCAATGTGAGTTGCATACACGAGGACCAGATGGAACCTTGGTGTGTCGTGACCGTAGACAAAAGGCAGGTGGATCAATAATTCTGTGCTCCCGGATTGGCTGACGATTCGCTGAAAGCTCACTTGACTCTCACGACCCAGGTACTGCAGCAGGGACCGGTTTGAGTACTCGCAGTGGTTTATCTGAAACACCAAGGTCAAGGTCATCCACACACAACAGTACTATTTCCTTACCCTCCTTTCAATGCCTCTAAGCGTTTCATTTCGACTGTGTGTCATTCTCTCCTGAGGTAGTGATATTGTCGCTATCCAATAGGTGTGGGGAATACTGCTTATCCGCACACTCATTGTGATCTTGTGGGTTCTGCACTGCGGAGCAAATTCCACTGGAAAGGACCTGTCATCCACCTCGTGCCAGACGTTCTCGCTCCGCGGTGACTTGTGTCCATCTACAAACCGACCAATCACAGAGTGAGTCTCTCTACTATGAGCAGGAAATAAAAAGCACACTCACCTTTCAGGGAAGGACGGACAGGAAGAGGGTTAGTGGTCGATTGGTTGAGGAAAAACAGACGGGCCACCTTCTCCCCCTGAGAGAAGAGTGACTCGGGTGAGGAGGAGTCGTTGGCAGGTGACAGACGTATCCTCAGAGTCCCCCGAATCCTGTCAAACAGTCTGGAGAGCGTTGAGAGGTCCACCAGAGGAATGTTGCGGATGAGAGTCGAAGCGATCGGTTCCTCGTCATCGTCAGGTTCATCAAGGTCTTTTCTCAAAAGGGAAATGACTGAAGTAAGCACTGGGGTAAGAAATTATCAGATCATCTCATTTGGATGCATTTAAACGAAATGGAAGTGTCCAAGAACTATCTGAGGCCTGAAAAAAGCGCTATTTTCCCGCTTGAAGCTTACTGTGTAAAGATCTCCATTCTGTAGAGGAAATCCATGTCTTGAGGCCTACTGTAGGGCTGGAGAAACATGCCAATGTTGGCCGAATTCTTGGGCCAATCAACGACAATGTCGGTGAGCCAATGAAGGACGTAGGTTAGAGGTCGTAGTTTCACCCAGATGCGTGTGATTGGTCGCCGATTGAGACAGAGTGGGGGAAGGTGTTGCAGCCTCACTGAGGGGAAGGAACTGCTCAAATTCGTCGCATTGTTGATGACATATACACTGAGGTACCATGGCTTCCCTTCACGCTCTCTCCAACTCTTTAGCTGAGTGGTTGATCTTAACTTCACAACACGGGAAGAGAAAAGCAAAAAACAGACAAAAAGATCTCGATCTATACCAGGTGTCTCTCGTAAATGTTGTGAGGGCAGACTGCACCCTTAAATAACCATCAAACACGCAAAAAACATGATTTTCCACTTTAAATTACTTTCTATATTATCACAGATGAAAAATGAAATTATTAGTACTGTTCTGAGGTGAATGACAACTACTTTTGGAAATATGCTCTTTTCCACATGAGATTTCCATTCCTTTAAAACTTATCGACGAAGAAATCAATAAAAATTTTGATTTACCCTTTTTTCCATGAAATTAGTTGAATTTTTATAAGGGATCCAAATTAGACCTAAGATTGGTAGCAATCCTATTATGTAACAGTGACAGACATTGTTACATACGTCAAGAGCCGTAAATAGTAACCAATGCTTAGTTTTCGGCTCAAATTGATGTCCGGACAAGTTTCACTAACTGAAATAGCAAATACTCGCCTATTGTAATGAGTTGTTTTAAAAAACAGAACATAAATAAGTTTACTATAGCTTATGACAGTGATATTTAATTCTACTTCTGAAATTTCGCAGTGACACCTGGACTAACGACCTTGAAAAGAGGTATACATAAATTTTAGTATACTAATCAAACACAGAGGCACTAAACATAAAATTTAATGTAAAAAATAAAATTCACAATCACTGATTTATATTTCAATAAATTGGTGGTTAAAAATATTGTATTTCTAGAAGCAAAATTAAGATTGAATGACTGATGTTTGATTGAATGGCTTGCCCGTTTACCCGGATAGACTCCCAAATAAGTCATATTGCTTAAACTAATAAAGTTCAAGGCCAATCCTTCACTGCCGCGTATTTGTTTGGTTCATTAATCAGTTTGATCTCCTACTCGATAGAAATCCAAAGTGAGCCATGCCGAATTGAAGTAGCACAAAAGTAACTTATTCTCAACTAAATCATCAACAGTTAACGCCTTGAACTATTATTCCCAGGAGAAAAATTTCATCATCCTTATCCAAGGTTGCTTTAGCTGCTTTGGGCAAAAGCATTTTATAAAAGTACAACTCCCCTGTCCATTTCACATTTTTCCTTCCACGCCGACTTAGAAATTGCCTTTTACTTTGCACCCCGCTTTTGATTCAAAAAATCACTATTATTCGCCAATGTGTGAAAGCACATAAATCACACTGTGTGTGTGTCTACTCGTTTCAGATGGGACTTTGAAAGGAATATTTCATCATTTAATTAAAATTCCATTGAATGAAATGCTTACCTGCAACTGATTTCCATGGGTGAATTCGTAGATGAGGTTAGAGGACTTCGCTTCTTTTTGGTTCCTCAAAAGACCCTTGAATGAGCAGTAATGCGGCAGAGGCTTCTCGCTGTTCAATGCCACACAGTAGGCTGTGTTTGCATCCTCATTAATCGCTGGCGGCCAGTGGATTGTGAGATATTCTCCCTCTCTGAAAAATACTACTTAAATAATTGAGGCAACTTACCCGTTGGAAGTTGATCTACAAATGTCAATATGACTGGTTTGTGTGATCTGGGGCAGAACAGGGTAGCCCTGGTAGGACTGGAATCTTCTGGAACGCTTGGCACACCATCGAACCTTGAAAGTTGTCCCGGGTCTAGCGTAGAGCGTCACTACCAGTGTATCCCCATAAGCGCCCCAGCTTGAGAAGTGCAGACGAGCCATACCAGACCCCTTCAGCCAGTTAGGACCCTTCAAGACCTTCTGAAGCTCCGGATCTCCGTCGAGAAATAGCGGTTCCACGCGGAGTGGTGGATGGTACCATAGTCTTCGACGGTGACCACCAACATGCCTACCTGGGGTCCCCAAAAAGAGGTGATAATTCCACATTTGAAATCAATTCTGGGGAGCAGAGAGTGGGGTTTGTAGGAGAATTTACTCACTAGAACGTCGGGTGCGTTTGGACCACTTGGAGAAGACGAAGCGATCGCTCTGCCATCCATCTCGGGAGGAATTGATGGCATGGAAATGGATCCCTGTCAACGGACCGTTGCAAGGTGTAACCGTGAATCCAAACTGCTGGTGTTTCTCGACTAGGTAGTAGAGACTGAAAGCCGAAGTTTTCATTAAACTTTGTGCTCTGTTTCATCGAATATCCCCATCTCATCTGAGATGCCCTGGTACCTCCAGCTATGCTGCAAAAATGGAACCCAGACAAAAGAAGGGCCCAAAATTTATACCTCGACGGAAGTTTGGGTCAGGCTGGCCAATTTATCACTGAGCAGTGTTTATGCACTTGGAGATAGCCTGATAAGCATGCAAAGTGCAGAGCACATTGTAATTTATCGTCTCATATGCTGTCCTGTAGCCGTCAGAAATTTCTCCCTGGGTTAACGCGCTGTTTCACTAGCATTCTCGGGTCAAGTTGAAAGCTACACAAACATACACGTGTTTACAGCTATTTTTGCAAGTTTCAAAAGTGCATAGACATTATATGTTTACATATCGATTAGTAAGGCAACTAAGTCGCATTTTCTGAGTTTGCGTTAAAGGTAGTTTAGGTAACTTCACAATAAATAAGTTATAAGACTTTAATTTAAAAATATTGTTGTTCCAGGTAATCATATCGAATTTCAAATAGTATTTATTTATATTATACATATCTATTTTAAGGATGCAATTTGCTTCAACGGTAATCATGTGAGTCTTGCATTATTTAATATTTAAGATTGTAATTTTAAAATGTTATTTGATCAAGATTTTCTGGATAATTTTAAAACAAAATTACTAACATATTTTGGTAAATTTGTTGGGAATTCTCGATTCAAGTTTGCAATAATTTTTTTCATAAGCTTTAAAGTTTTTGAGCACTAAAATTTTGCATTTGCAAGTATAAATAAATGAAAAAATGTCTTTTTTAAGTTTCAATTTCAACCGAGTTGAATTGAGTAGAATTGAGCGATTTAAACAAAAATTCGCCTCTTTTACTTCTAAATAAGTGATAATTACAACGAGGGGAACTTAGCAACCTAATGAACTACCCATTTGCGTTCCACCAACAGTTTTCCTCGATAAATTGCGGAAAAATGCCTCCTACGCCTGATTCGGGTTGTCCTTTTGTAGTCAAGGCCTGGAGAACGAGGGTAGTTGCACCAGTTCCACATACTCAAGGTTGAGGCGGTTAATTCTTTCTCGTGCATGCAGCAGAGCGCAAAGCCAGACACTCACCTCTTGTTGTTGGCATTGGACGGAATGGTGACGGTCAACTCAATGCCATCCAGGAAGCCGGCGATGATCTCGCCCTTCTCCAAAAGGGCATTCCCGATGTCCCTGAAGTGGGCCTGGCTCCAGGGACTGACTGGACGTCTCTCCTCGCAATGGCAATGGGGTGGTGGCAGGAGGAGCAAGAGGAGGTGCAGGACAAGGCTCAGCGGAATGCAGAAATGCAAGTGGACGGTGGTGGTGGTCATACTGCTGATAGTACGGACTGCGGCAGCTCCTGAGCCACTTAAATAGGCCCAGTTGGCAAGCCCATGGTGCGTGTGTGTGTGCTGTTTGCACACACACACCCATACAAACATCTGGGGTGTCTCTCTTAAAGTGCTTTCTCCGAGGGATGACGTCAACGATCGAATAAGCCGGCTACGAGTCATCCAACCAGCTCTCACACTTCACCTCAGTTGTTTAAATGAGGCGAGGTGTAATTGGCGCGAAACAATGATCGCCGGACAGTTTAGACTTTTGGCCAGGGTTGAACTGGCCAAAATCGTACCGGGTAAAGGTAAACAAGGCCTTGAATTTGGCTACTGATGCGCTCCGTGTTTGCGGTAGGCCACAAAAAACTGATTTTGCAACTTGGCCAAATAAGGCAACCTCACCAGATCTCGTGTGTGGGTTGTAAATTGACAAATTTACCGCCGTTGGCAACGGATTGTTGTGTCATCATAGTCCTCTGTTGGGGACTGATTTGATCAATTTAAAAAGTAATAAACAAGCCACCTCGATTCTCAAGCTCAAAAAATCTTAAACGCTTTCAAGCGCCTTCTGAATCATATTAAAGCGGTCTTAAAAAAATCGATATTGTGCTGATAACTTACAAAGTACTTTTAATGTTTTAATCGTTGTTTAAACGTGCTTATTACACTTTCATAGCAGAGATTTTGGATAAGTTTATGCAAAATTTAGTAATGCACTTAGCGATATATTATTTTCGGAATAAAGTGTATTCGACAACCCACTTGTTTATGCTATGGCTCATGCCTGAGAGGCACACGAGTACGCGTAACTTTCACTTGTACTATTGTGTCCTTAGAGAGCACTTTAGTGGTCGTGTTTTTCTTTGTCTGGAATGTCCTCATCACTAGTCTTGATAGTTTTTGTTTAAATCTCTTGTCTCCTTTTTATCAGACTTGTATTTTTTTCCATTTGGCATCGTCTGCATCGTAGAAGAAAAGTAATTAGACGAAGGTCAGTGTATTTTCACTTTAAATTAGTCCCCCAAAAACACACTTAATTTAAAAAAGTATAATCGCTTGGTCAATTTATCAGCGACAACTATGACTTAATAACTTCGGAAGAGGCGATTTAAGAGGAATCGCTTAGCTTAATCGATTATAGTTTTATAAATTGGTATACAATTTTTTTAAATTTTGAGAAATAATGCATGTAAAAAAATAAGAATTTATATTTATATATTCATATTATATTTATATATACGAACACAAACAAAGGCCTTGTGAAAAATTAGCACTGCCATTTAATAAATGAATAAGCGTTTTAATCAAGTAAATTTAATTTCTTTTCTTTTTAAACAAAATATGATTGATTATAAAATAATCTGAACATAAAAAATAATGCTTCATTTCCAGTGGATATTATAAAATGTTCTTTAAATTTCGTCCATTTTAAAAATTACTTATTATAAAAAGGGACTTTTGTTACCGTGAAGAATTAAACTCACTGTAGTTTCAATCATACTAAATCAAAAACAATTTGCCTTTGATGTCTCCTTATTTTGGATATGAAAAGGAAAATCTAAAGTCTAAAATGCCCGCAAATATATAGCCTAAAATGGTCTGTCATGGGCCGTAATTCGTGTTTAAAAGGGTTGGTTTCTGTGTTCATAACCCACAGGAATGTCCTTTGTTGTGTTCGCTGGGAAAGCTTAAGTGCAAACCGCGCAGAAATTCCCACTGCCCACGACGGGTATCTGGGATTTCTTCTCCTGGTGAAAAGTTCACGCCAATTGCAGGCTCAGTTGCGCTGGAAATGAGCTCAAAATAGCCGCATTCCGTTGCCCGTAGGTAGGGGCGCAGCGTACATCTTCAAAGAGGTCCACTTTTGGTGCCTTTGCACTGACTACACGACTCCAGTCCTGGTAACCACTTAGAAAATCCGTGCCCCAAAATGGGGCTTTCAAATTTTGGTGCGATTTTGAAAATGCTAGATATTTCTTGTTGTTTAAATCGATTTGCTTGCTCTAAATCCACAGTGCTGCCATGTTAGTAGGGTTTTAATAGAGGAAAATTCAATTTTTTTGTTTTACTAAACAGAATCTCCGACGTTTTCGAACTGGAGGTTGGAAAAACAAAATGGACATTGGGGAGAACTCAAGCCTCGACTTAAGATGGAAGAAAGGCATTATAAAATGTGTTGCCTATCTCGATTAGCTCGTGTTTTAACCCGGATGCACCTTTTTTGAAGGTCCAAAGTGTTTACTGGCGGGAGTCCTAATCAAACGAGGAATCTAAGTTACCAGACTTGATTATTGGGCGCTCGGAGTGGAGCACTTTAGTCTTAGTCGTTAACACAACCATTTCTCACCTGGGTTCCGGCATTCGTATTTCGACTGCTCCACATTCTTTCACAACCCGAAAAGGGCCCTGCGGTGGCTATTAAATTACCACTAATGGCAATAGGGGAATTCGGGCATTCTTTCAAGTCCATCGACAGGGGGCCCTTAGTAATGTCACTTCGGCCTCTCTCAAAAGGCGTAGTTGCACCCATAAATAACGCACCCAATAGCACCGCCCTTTGTCTCCCTCCTGAATGGTGTGGTGTGGTGCGCCGATGATTCATTTGAACCGGAGAGCTCTCTCTCTCTGTGTGTGTGTGTGTGTGTTAAGAGAGCTGTGTGCCAGGGATTTTAAGGCGAATTACCGTTTCCATTTTCACCTCCTCCTGCCCTAGTCGTGACGTGCATTAGCTGATGGAAGGCTTAATGTGTTGCTGAACAGGGTCGCGCATGTGTTTCTCTCTCTCTCTGCAGTGTTTGTATGTTGGTGCTCTATGTGCACAATCCTATTTGGACCACGAAAGTACTAAACTGACATAAATTGGGGTTATTCTTGAGGGTAAAAGTCCTTGAGAAGTTGGCAATTCAATTGAATTAAGAAAAATTCACTCGTGGGCATTTCCAGTCTTAGAAGCAATCTCTGGTGGTGGTTGTCGTATCATCACCTTAAAAGATTATTGGAATTTTTAAATATCTTTGAAAAATTTATTTAAAAAAATTATCAAACAAAAAATATTGAACCAAAAACTATTAAAATATGCCAAGTTTTGATTGTTTAAATGTTATAATGCCAAGAAAAACGTGAGTCATCAGTTCGATTGCGTCCGTCATTCGATATCGTGCCAAAATAACAGCTTTTGGCTAAATTTAATTAAATTTTAATTAAGCGAGTCAATTTTCTTGCCTTGCAGGCACCCAAGATGACAAGAGAGAGAGTCAAGCATTGTGATTCCACGCCAAACATGGTAATTAATATCGACTGACAACCTCGTGTCACGCACACACAAACAAGGGCACAGCACTGTCATGTGCTGAGGACATTGAGTGATTAAGGGCTCATTGTCATCATCTCAACTTCTTCAATCTTTTATATTCGCTTTTTTGGTCATGAAAATCAAGGTTTTTGATGATTCTTCGGTTGAAATGAGAGAGCAATTAAAACAGCCCAAAAGAGCAGACAGTTATAAAAAAACTTTTTTGAGTATTGCTGTCATTGAAATTAATTTAAAAAGTTTAATAAAATAACAATATTTTCCGATTTTTTCATTTCCAACGAAGTATACACCTTTTACATAAATTGCACTGCAATGGTGATCATTTTTGTGAAGTTGTATACCAAATGTACAAATGAATTATCAAAGAATTCGAATATATTCACTTTTACTGTAATATACAGCTACGACCACGATAACGACATAAATCATAGATATCTACTAATCAAAAGTCAAAATTTGAAAAAATAGAAACAAAGATAATAGAAAACTTTATATTTTAATCTATTAAAAATAAAAAAATTGCAATTTTTATTGGCGTTTGTCACATGCAAAGATGCGTACCACAGTCATGAGATCCAAAAATTAATTAATAAGATGTTCATTGTCACAAGTTCTACCTCTTTTGAAATTTTTCAAACGTATTTTCGGCATTTAAAAGTCCACTTTCTGGATGATTCAGCAATTACATTGAGAAATACTTCAAATAGAAAATAATCATCGAAAAATGTTTCGGGTTTTTGTGGTGAAGTTTGAAATAAAAAGATTTTTTCGTGCTTTCACATGGTGAAGGTACAATTTATCCAACATCACATTCTAATGGTTAGATTTTTAATAAAATATAAAACTACTACCTATAACTGTATCAAATATAAAAGATAATAGTTAATTTCGAGATGAATCGTATTTTAGTCTTTCTAAGAAATGAAAATTGCTAGTTTTTTTGTATATCTTTATATCGTTTGGAATTTAGAAAGTTTTTTAGACAATTCATCCATTATATTGAGAATTACTTCGAAGGACAAATATTTATATAAAAAATTCCAGGATGTTGCGATGAATTTAAAATTAAAAGAGTTGCAAATATACATTTTAAGAGTACAATAAGTGAAACATGACATTCTAATACTGATTTTTAAGAATTACTAGTTGGAATAGACAAAATATAACTTCTTTACTTCTTAAGCATTAGAATACAAAAGCGGTACTCTAGAATACAAAGTTACCAAAGTTAATTTCAAGAAATCGAATTTTCGCTTAATCCCAATTTGCGTTTTCTCTTTAGTTAAAAGTTATTTAAACAACAAAAGACCCCCAGATCCATGTGAAAGCTTTTATTAATCAAAACAGCATTATGATATTCATATTTTTAACCAAAATACAGCTATGAGCTCCAAAACGACTGGGAATGTTAAATATTTCCCTCTTAAGCTTGGAAGCATTAAAAAATTATTTCCATTTTTTATATATATTTAAAATGTAGTTAACTTAGATCAAGCGATTCACTAACCTAACTGTCGCCTACACCAAAATGCATTGTCAGCTTAACCGTTCAGAGCGTTTGGAAAGATGTGTATTAAAAGCATGTATAAGAGAACGTAGATGAGAAACATGTTCCTATTATAGGAACAAAGGCCAGGACTCAGACATCGATTGATGACGTGGCAGGGGGTGATTGACTTGGCAGGCCGGGCTGCGTGTGTCTGGGACGCTGTCCAGCATCCAATTTGTCGCGTCTGCATAGCTCACGTGACGATGAGCAGCCCCATGATGATGGGGCTTCCATGGGTTCATTATCACTCCTTCAACTTCTTTAAATATCTGTACAAAACAGATATTTTAAAATATGTCGTTCAAAGAGAATGATGCAAAAATGTTAGGTGTTTCCATTATTTTGTCAAGCCCCCTTGTTTCCTCCTTTTTATGTTTTCCTGACAACTGAAACATTAAAAGATTTATTTCCAGTGAAAATTACCAACAGATATAAAACTGGGACTTTTATCCTGAGTCAGGACTTGGGATCAAGTTTCGATGTCGGAATTGATGGCCACGGTTCCCCGACCTGTTTGAAATCAACAAACAATGATTATGTAATGAATACCCAATGTAGAGTGGTTTTCGGTTATAAACCTAATTAATCTTACAAAATAATTATTTGCGACAAAAGTTTCAGCTAATGAGGCTGGGTAGATCACACCATAAGGATATCAGTCTGTTTTGATAGCCATTTAGCGAATAATGATCTGGTAGACCAGCGGGTGTAGTCAACGTCTCAATATGTTGAACAAAGTAGGTAGTTGCCAAGGTCATTTACAAATTATTTTTGGTTCGACGAAAGTAACTGCTTTGTGTTTAGCATTTTGGCTTAGTGGGAACTCTTCTCTCTAATACTCAGGGCTGCTAGAGATGTTGAAGCGATAACACAAGAGCGGTATAGTAACCCAAGGTGCCTCTCAAAGAAATAGTCAGAGTAAAATCATGGATGTAGAAAATACATAGAGCTTTCCACCTAGGAATTTCTGTTCACCATAGAGGTATTTTCAATAAACAACCACCAAAAGTGTTTGTAAGATTGCCCAACTCGTGCTAATACACCGCGTACACAATGACATCTGTAGAAATAAGCGACTGATTCATATGACCTAACAAAATTATGCGAAATGAAAATACAATAGAATTAGTAATAGGCATGGCTTTCTGTGAGACAAAAACATGTAGTTTAAAATAAAGTTCATTAACATTTTTAGCTTCCACTGCTTGTGGTGTGAATGAAGAAGCAATAACCACGCAACTCAATTCGATTATCGGATTAAAGAACAAACTCAATTTGTTACAAAAAGCGATATGTACCCTACAGTTTATTTCTGAGTACATATCAATTGGTAACTTATATATTCGACCTTTTATTATAATCATAATCATTTAGAACTACTATTACAATTTAGTTGATTGAAAAAGCCGATGATAAAATAAAGTGAAAAATTAATAAACTTATTATTTATTTTTTATAACCTGAGGACTTTGTGACACTAAATAAAATTGTCAATTTTACGCAATCAACTGTCAAAACTTTCCCTCGGTCTCAAGGTCAGTCCAGCGCCCCCACGATAAGTGATTGTTCTGCATTTCTTGAGGTTGTAAAATGTCTAACAATCAAAACAACGCTGAGATTCCCGTACGTCGCGTAAAAGTCACGGATCATTCTCAGATACCTCGTGATTACTGGTGCGTTTTGATGCTTTTTAACCCAATAAGGGTTTTGTGCAACTTATTCGTGTTTACTTTTGATGCGTATTTTGAACCACTTATCGTTTCCTTTGGTTTCTTTGTTTTCACACGATTGTTTTATAATTCTTAACTATCTGCTTGGCTTCTTTTTTGTAGCACAACACCCGGTGGCAGCGTCTTCAGTACAACTCCAGGTGGCACTCGTATTTACTACGATCGTGACGCTCTCTTGAATTTTAAGAATTCACCCATGGCTCGCTCACCACCGGTCGGTCTGGCTCACAGCCCCGGCGTGACTTGTGCCCCAGACTGCAAAGGCAAATGCCATCTCGAGAAACCGGCCAATGCCACGAAACCTGTCAAGGAAGTCACCAACAACGACCATCAAAATGCACACAATGGTACCGGTTTAACCCTCTTACAGTTGTTATATAATGTTCTAAAGTGTTTTCTGTGTTCGGCTTTAAGTGGTGGCTTCTGATTTCCTGTTCAGAATTTCATTTTCATGCGAAACGATCGCTCTGACCTCCTTGAAACTCTGAATTCCGGTTATTTGCCAGTGTGTCTTTGTCTAGATTGGCGTGATGGGTGGGTTTTTTGGAGACATCCTTCAACTGATAGCCTGAAAGTGGCGTTTACAACTCCACGAAGGCATATGTGACGTCGTTCGTAGATCAGGTGACTCCAGGCTCTTTGGAATGTGCTTGCGTGGCTATCCTAGGGAGTTAAAGAACCGGTTTTCGATAGTATAGAAAATAGAACGAGTTTCCAAGTTCATACGCCCACTATGAGTCATCTCTTTGTCTCGTGTCTTTGTTAACGGCACATATGTGTCCAAAAAACGGGACAAAAAAGCCTTCTGTGACCCACAATTTAATCGATTCCTTTTTTGCTCTTTCCTTCAGAGCACGAAGAGCCATTTGACTTGGACCTGTGAAGCGCCGGCCGCAGAAGAGGAAATCGTGCGACTCAACATTTTATACCGCTTACGATTCGCGCCTTTGTCCCCTGAATTTGTGCTATGCATGCCCCCCAGCCCCCAATACAACTGTCTTTAGCCACTCTAAGCTAAAATAAAGTGCTCCTCAGTTGACTCTGGCGCGAGTATTCGGCTTAATTCTAACACTTTAAGGCCAATTCCACGACCTGCGGTTGGTGGGAGCTCACAGTCTCCCGTTCGAAGTGTTTCCACAGCGGAAAAACCTTTTTGCATTCCCACCGGGGCTCCCGTGATTTTTCGGGCTGGGAAATCGATCTACTTTTGTAAGTTTGACGGTGTAAAGCGTGGCACCCACGGGGCTCACTTTAAGCACCTTTCTCAAGTTGTCTGCCAACCTTAAAAGATGGGTTCTCCCTTCTGGGATTGCGGAGTACCCCACTTAAGCCCTGCAAACGACCCTGTGAGGCTATTGGCTAATGCTCAGCCAATGACAAGGTTGGATCGATTAATAAATAACCAGACCCCCCCCACCAATCAGAATGTGACCTTTTGTCGGAGGGCGGATGGACGGTTTAGTGAATTTTCTTGCACAATGACTGTTCTCTTTCGTGATGTTTCTGATTACCTGCGTTGGTCACCTAATCTGAGGTGAAACGGCGCTACATGTGACTTATTTGGGGCTCCCATTAGCCATTTTTTCACGACGTTTACTAACCTCTGACCCTTAAACTTATCCAGTGTCGCGTGACCCGACAAAGAGCTGGGTTTTTTCCCCCTCAAGAGGTTGAAAATCCCACTTAGGTCCATAAAAAGGCCTTGGGGAGGCCATTAATTAAGGCTCAGCCAATGGCATGACTCGATCGATAAATAGTTGGATCTGACCAATCAGAGGATGGTGGTGATTTTTTGTTCATAACGATTCCAGGTATCTGACTACTGAGAGCTCCTAATTTTCCCTTTGAATTGTCCTCGTAGCGACAAAACTTCGCATTCCCATGAGAAGCTTTAGGTAGCCTCAATCAGCTTATCTAATTTTTTCATCGAATTGAAGAAAAGCACGGTAACATGTGACCTATATAGGGTCCCTACTAAGCATCTTTCTGACACTGCTTGCTGACCCTTTTACCAATAACCTTATTAGGAATCACATGACCCCTAGAAAAGCTGATTCACTGCCATTTTTGGGTGTAAAATATCAAACTCAGGTCCATGAATAAATCCTGTGAAGCTATTGGTTAAGGCTTAATTAATGGTAGGATTGGATCGATGAATAATTGCACCTTTGCACCAATCAGAAAGCGACCTGTCTAAAATAGTTTAGATGGCCGATTTGATGGATTTTTGGGCGTAGTAACGAACCGAGGGGCCTGTGTGTGGTCTATGGAGAGTCCGAAGTATCTTCTAGGGGTGCTGTCTTTGTTTGAACTCGGTGCACAGCTTGACAGTGAATTATTGTGCGAAATTTAAATCACTGAACACGCACACAGTTGCAGTAACTGTCTACGGGCTTTTGGGCCCTCGTAAATGGCTCAAAACTACAGGGCATAAAAGTGTTGACGTAGTATCGCCTGTCAATCTTAATTTCAAGGCGAAATCCCCAAACAAAGTACTAGCTTCTATCGTAAATCCGCCATTAAAATCTAAGAAATTCTATTCGTTGCTACCACATCTCAAACGCAGCTAATGTCCCTGCTATATCTCTGCTTTCTGTGGTTCTTTAATAGAAATTCCTATAAAGAACCACAGTTGTATGATTTAGTCAATCACAAAACAGATATGACAAGGTGTAGCTCGGCTATGTCGAAAAGTACTTCTCTGGATGGGCGCACGCAAATTCATCATAATTTTCCACTTCATGTGAGATTGACATGCTAACCAGTAAACAAGTGCATTTGTCACCGGAAATTCGCATTTGATTGGCTGAATTTTCGCACGCCTTAGACTATATCGATTGGCAATTAGCTTCGCTCACTGACCTGGCGAAAATATCGATTTTTTTCCAATAGGCAAAAACTGGGGTGATTTTTACCTAATGAGGGGATTTGGAGTAGAAAATAAAAATGGCGGTCAAAGTGGTTCTGGAGGTTTCCTCGCCCCACAAGAGCACGTGACTCGCTACAGCCAGGCATGTGACCAGCGCATTTAATTTCATCAGGGAATTGTGAGAACATTCATGGTCCACCATACCGTTGAAGTGAAACAAATGATGAGATCACGTTCCATCTATTACATAGCACCATTTTTAATAAGGAGAGCTGGAGTATACCCCCCCCAATTATCTCTAAGTTAGGTTATAATAGGACAAAAAGGAGGTTTTAGTAGTTACGGCAGCTTAGCACGTTCGGTTATACAAAGGAACTTTTATGGCGCGGTTAGTGTGAAAACACGGATACACGCACATACGCAAGCCCCATCCACCATTGTGCGTAGGTGCAGACGTACTACTGCATCAGCAGACCCTGGAGTGTCACGTGATAGCCTCCAAAATGCTCCAATGAGGAGACAAAGGCCTTTATTCCCCAAAATTGACCCAATTACTGTTTCTACACTTTGAATTGTTACTTAAGTGCGTTTATTGATCGATTTCGTGAGCTAGATGTGAAAAATCGATAATCACACTTCCTACTAAATTCAGCGTGAAATATGCGAATTTTGGTTAATTTCGTCTCATGAATGCTTGTTTTACTGCGAAATTATCGAAGTAATTTATTAAGATTTTTTTCGTAGCTAGGATGAATAATTAATGATGAAAATATTGTACATTATAAAGAAACTGAATGGGTTATTTTCCTCCAAAAAATCGCAAAATTGCATACATAGAACACTCTAAAGTGATTTTCATCACTGGCCAGGAAAAAGAATTTTCTTACTTTCCAATTAGGGAAGTATCGATTTCTTCAGGTAGCTGACGTAGTATAGCTAGGGAAATTGAAAAAGTAATTTAGTAATGAGATAAATGAAGGAATTGTCATAAAGGCGTCTATGACGTCAATTTACAACTTCAACCACAGTCACTGTTTAAATGGGACTTAAAAGGGCATTGTAGCGAAATTTTTGGGTGGGAAAATAACTTAGAAATGTGGTAATAAAGAGGGCCATTTAAATTTGTACTTTAAATGCTCCATTCGCTGTGTGAGAAGCAAGTTTCTGTGAAATGTACACAGGGTCTGGGCAAAATAGTGAAAACAACAGACAAAATGGGCTTCATATTTGACATATTTTCATGATTTATGTATATGCATTTGAAAAATGGTACTATAGTCTCTAAACGACCATGGTGATGGTGTTGCAACTGAAGAATGGGAGGGTATCGACGACTGGTAGACAGTAACAGTCCTCTAAAAGAAGGCTAATGTGTCTCTTATCTTCAGCAATCAACGCATCGTTTGTTATCGGTTTCTGGTAAACAATTCGCTTCGAATAAAGGATAACGAAAAAGGCATTGTTGTGCTTAACTACACTGACTAAGTAACAACAGAAATGCAGGTCCAGTCACCAAGATCTGTTGTCTCTAAGATAGCGATTAAGGTGCAGACCACAGAGTAAGAAGTCCTGCATTTATCGACCAATGAATAGCGTATTAATCAACTCTTGAACCTGATTGGATGCCAGCCACCTCTGCTTGGTTAATTGGCGTTTTGTTCGACCTTGATGATCGATCAGTGTGATGATTGGGCGACGGTAAATCGCAATCTATAATTACTGCAATTTTTGAGCCACTTTGACATAAAAAACTATTTTTCTAGTCTTGTGTAATGGAAACAAAAAAGTTTTCAGTCTGAAGGATTTTTGACAAACTTTCAATCTTAGGTGTGGTTTTTGTCTCTTTAAGTCAACAGTCCTTGAAAAATCATTAGCGTAAATACTACACAAGAGTGGCCTCCAAGGCTACAAAGATCTCCTCTTTGTATTACCGTCAATCAAAATAAACATAAATTGCACTAAAACATTCAACCACCTTCACCCCACGCTGTGTTGGAGTTATGGCACTGTCCGCTGCACATCCAACACATTCTTTGCTGTTTTCTGTACTGGCTTAAGGCTAAGACACGTGTACAATCCCATTAAATCTGTCTCCTAATCACCAAAAGCCGTACTCATCGGCATCTATACCGGATCGAAGGTCACCAGTGTCCTCAACAGTCACAAACACACAATGCTCACACACAGCCGTTCCCAAACCTAGCTACCGGACACCTCGTAGCTAATTGAACTGTTTGAGTCACGTCCCCTGGTTCTGTATCTCATAAACCAAGCTTTGTGGAGGAACTAAGAAGACCTGCCTTAGTCAGTCGATAAGGACACGGCAAGAACCACGTCACAAAGAATCGAAGAAGAACCGGACTGAGTCACTAAGAGTTGCCATATGATATCTTAAGCAGTTGAGAATAGTAAATTTAATTTGTTCTTTTGAGTTGGCAAGTTTATTAGCTACAATGTAAACAGATTCATCCATGGACAATTTCCAGATATGCATACAGCTGTTCTCAGATACTATAGACTTAGAATATGCCGGAATCGACGAAGAATCGTATATTCCTACGTTTATTCCTTTTTCAGTGTTACAAAATTCATGATAGAGCCTGGAGAAATTACTGTAGACTACGCAACCAGGTTGAACAAATTCGGCTCCGAGTTCCAGTTCAACCGCTTCTCGTATCATAACCTGCAAAAAAGAGCTGAGAGTCATGTTCAGTTATCGTGAAAATACACCGACGAATTCTTCTTCAAACTGGCTTCCACTAAAGCTTAGATTCTCTCCAAGATGGACCTATGAGAGAGAGACGTGCGCATCCGACCGTTTATGAATGAAATGAGGAAAGCACGCAAGCGTGTCTGGGAAGCTGGCCAGAATCGAGTTTATAGCGTCTGCTTAGCCCACATGACCCTGAGAATTAGAGACTTAGGTTGTCGAATTCCTCACCCACCACTAGCTTCCTTTCTGCATCTTAATCTGGTCTCACACTACACTGGTTCTTCAAAAATTTTCTTTTAATCTGATACAAATTTCATCATTCCATAAAACGAAACAACTTTTAAAAGGCTGAGCAATGCTCCCAGTTGCTCTTTTACTTTGGTTAAAAGGTTACTGCTTTGTAACGCTTTTGTAACGCTTTTCGCAAACTGAACACCGCTAGTAAATACAATCATTTCTTGTCAAGCATTCTTCGCCTAATCTTTAGATACTTTATTTTCAGTCTAAGCTCTCGAGTCAAGATGAACTGATTTCGGGAAATCAGGACGTAAATCTACAAGCAAAATCGATTAATACCATCTTATGTAAGGAAAAAATTGCCATTTTATTTTTCGAAAATAGGAAATATATTTAGATTTGTTATTGCAGACACTTGGAGCCAGTGCTTTTTCGCTACTACCGTAAAGAGTGTTTGGTTTGCGGAAAGCGTTAAGATTTATGGGTATGATAGTGAGAAATTTCTTTGCTAAAACAGTAACCTTTTAATCACAGTAAAAAAGCAACTGGGAGCATCGCTTAACCTTTAAGAACCTCAAGGAGTTTTTGAGAAATTAATTTATTTTCTGAAATAATAAAACTAAATCAAATTAAAAGAAGATTTCTCAGTGGCTTAGACTAATAGTTCAATTCAAATTGCAGCGAATCTACCTAATAAATAACAAAATTATTTTAAGGATAATTTTAAAGTAGTAGTTCAAACGCAATCGAGTGATTAAATGTAAAATTTCTGTTTAGTATGTGGCTTGGCAAAACTTCCTGATCATATTAGATTCATTCAGCTTGCGTATCAAATATGCTTGCCTTGCTTACCAGTAAGATTGACATTCATAGCACGTTATACGAAACCACCCTTAGAAAACATGCACTTGAAAGAGTTCCCACACCTATGACGTAAGTTTAAAAATACACAGGCAAGCGCACGCTTCAAGTCAAAACAACATATGCGGTCACGTTCTGTGGTGGTCCTGCATTCACAAGAAGATCAACGACCGCGAGAGGCAATAAAAGGCTTTTTGTTTTTGAGATTGTCAGTAAATACTCCTAAATAGTTGAAAATAATGCAAATTCTGAGTTAAAATTCAATGGAATCAATGTGATTCAGCTACTTGCTATGAAAGGGATAAATATAGATTATCGAACGAAGAATTGGGGCAATTAACAATTGCAATTGTAGAGAAGTAGTGATGTGCGGTATTTCCAATCCTCGAAAAGGAAGTGATTAGACTAGTAATATAAGTACTCATTATTAAATACCCAAATGGTTAATTAGCTAATGAAATATTATTTAGCAGATGGTGTTGTAATCCTAGAATCTAAAAAATATACTCGAAACTGCTAAGAAAGTTTAATGTAGCAATTATTAACATTAAAGCATAGAAACAAAATTACAAAGAGTCAACCGCAGCTCGTATTTTTATTTACAATTGAGGGCGCTGGCAATTTGAATACTTGTGGGTGACGCTGTGGATGCAGGTTTTCGATAATTTAATCATTTTGTGATTTTTTTAGTGTTCCAGTAATTGAAAACCTAGTTTTTTACTTATTATTTGCCCCAAAGGCATTGCTGTTTGGTAAATAATTGCTTTGCTTAGCAACGTTTTGTGTTTCAGACTACTACGGTTCTGTCCATTTGAATGCAGTGTTTGTAGCTAAACAAGGTCCACTTTTCCCAATCTGTGTCATATTGTAGCCAAAGGATCTCATTTGGAATTAATTTCCTTCGAGTGTAATTGTTTAATCCCTTCAGCAGCCATGTCTCTAGTCCGCCACCTCCGCACTCACTTTCGTCTCCTTCACACCACCTCTACCGTTGCGAAGGGCAACAAGCCACGCCTCCAGGTGCGCACCGGAGGCGTAGTCAGCGCCGCCGGCGCCACTAAGGCGACGTCCCGTCGCGAATCCGTCGCCAAAATGCGAGCAGATGCAGTTCGAGCGCGTTGGGAAGCCGATGCGGAGACTTCAAAGCGGCTGGCCGGCCTCAGACCACCAGAGGGACTAAATATCTACTTTGCCAACGCGTTTGAGAAGCCCTTGTGGCCGCTCTCTGACGCTGTGGCCATGATGCGGGAGGCGGCGGCTCCTGAGATGTTTGATTGCTTGGAGAATCCGCTCTGTGCCAAGGTAGGCGGTGGAAAGTACGTTTTTGAGAAATATCTCATGGTAGACGGTTTCTGTCGGTTTGAAAGTGGTCTCCTGGTCCAAATTGAGGTCAAAGTTTGTAGTCCATGTAATCAGAACAAGTCCAAGTTGCCTGATTGAGGACATCTTTAATTCCACAATCTGCTTGTAAGGCTTCTGTCGTTTCTCTTCGGCTGTAAAAGTGGTTAATTAATTCCCCTACGCTGCCTTGTTAATACTTAGTAGGATTAGAAAAGCTCCTTTCAAAAAACGAAGGGATTGTCTCCCCTGTTTCACAGATGACGCTGAACCAACGCACCAAGAAGGCAACCAAGTTCATCGCCAAAGTGGAAACCTCCGTTACTCTGCCGCATCAACTGGACTTTCTACCCAAACGCCGCATCATTGTCCTCACAAATGTGAGTCGGTTGCTACTTAATACCTATTTCAGTAGTTGGCTTTGGTTACTGTGAGGAGAAAGGCATTGGTGATTTACTACTTACTGCTTATTTCAGTAGTAATGGGGCAACTCTCTAGAACCACCTATCAACAATTTCCCTAGGACCCAACCGTGGCCGCACAATGCACCAACGAGTTCGGCGCCATTGCAGCGGGAGCATCCGACGTTCTGGGTCGTCTGGAGACCGGCGGCTTCCACTGGGACGAATACGACGATGTGGTTGCCCACAGCGACTTCTCCGAGTCCCTGAATCGTCTCCGCAAAACCCTCCGCAACCGTCTACCGACTCTGAAAAATGGTGCCTACTGAAATGCATTTGAGTAGAATGATTTTTACAAAATCATTTTATCGACCTGGGTTGATTTTGTAGGCCGAATGGGTGATGATGTTGTGGAATTGTTGAGGGCGCAACAAGTCGCAATCCCGCTGGAATCGACGCCGGTGG